>MCJB01050322.1:1026-19734 GCA_002018475.1 Nicotiana obtusifolia
AAGGACGTCAGTACGGATAATGTACTGAGTATGTAAGATAGGAAACATAATGTAAGAACAATAATAAGCATCAGGGTAAGAGACATACAACCTGTACCATCTGAATGCCTCTGAGGGCGACTAACCATGTCATGCCTGACATGCATATGCATATACATATGTTTATATCCTTTTGAAAATCATCATATACATATATACGCCTCTGTGGGCCTCATCATCATCTCATACATATGCCTCTGTGGGCCTCCTCATCATCATACCCAACTGATCGGTGGTTGCACAATAGGTGCCATACCCGGCCGACTATAGCGCGGCTCGGTAGAGTAAAATAGCTGTCGACTATAGCGCGGCTAAGTAGAGTAAAACATATACATATGTATAGTTGCACAATAGGTGCCATACCCGGCCGACTATAGCGCGGCTCGGTAGAGTAAAATAGATAATGCATGCTGGACTTATATGAGTCATACAACCATGGTGAAATAATAACATATCAATCCTCCCATAAGAGGGGAAACAATATATGTATTGCTACCTTCTAAGAGTAGAGTATCTTTGGGGTTCGTTCATTGCATTGTGTACAGTCAGAGTCGTGCAAAAGAAGGAAAAGGATAGTCTCACATACCTTGAAATACTTTCCAATCTCAAGCTATGAAACTTCCACGACTTCTTAGTCTACAATAAGAGAAATGATACTACCGTTATCGTTTAAGCGTCGTAACTATTATGTATTGATTGTAATCTATTTTGCAACAAAACGGACAGCACCTCCCCTATATATATGACTTCGCACAAGTCCAAACAGTCACCAAACAGCCAAACAACATCAATAAGAATCATATTGAGCCTCCCAAAATAGTCCACGCACAAACCAATCACTTCATACGTACAATGGCCACTATAGTCGTGTCAAACGATTCGGAAATGTTCAGAACAACTATCAGGCAACAACCCTAAATATATATGGTGTTTCTCCACACCCTTCCTCATCCAAAACTCCACAAATCAGTAGTATAACACGCAGCTTTACAGCAACACAAAACAGTTCACAAAACAGTTCGCTACAAGTGAATAACTCGAACTCACGGCTTCCGATCACCGTCCCGTGAGTTCTTACACACATAGAACGAATTACCAAGAATTAACAGTAGAAAAAATGTATTAAATAGATCAGTGAACTCACCTTGCTTGTTAGATAACTCAGCCCTTGCTTTGGTTCCTCAAACTCTAGGGTTTACCTTCAACTAGAACTTGAAAGAGGGAAAAATCGATTAGGGTTTGTTTGGGATTATTTTGGGGAGGGGTTGCAGGGGTTCTTTTAGGTTTTGAAGCTGTGAAATAATAGTGAATTATCTAGCTTTAGAAGCTTTTAAAATTCCTCTCTTGACCGACTTGGGGCTTTTAAAGTTTAGCCCTTAATTTTGGCAAGTAGGTGATGCACCTACTTGTCACCTACCAGCCTGCGCAGTTCTACGGAAATACAATTATCTCAATACTCCGAGATCGTATTGACAAACGGTTTGAAGCATTGGAAACTAGACTCATAGAACTTTAATTTGGTAGGTAGATCACCCCGTAATTTCTTGTAAATTGGGAGAAAATCGCAGAAACATTTGACCTAACGTTTAAGTAAAATTGTGAACCTAAGTTGCGACAACTTTTGTCGACTTTTGTTTCATAACTCGTTTGACTTCAAGACTTATGAAACAGATATCATATCATTCAAATACCTTAAAACATGACATCTTGGTAATGTTAAACACCTCTCGATTTTCCCAAAAACGCGAGTTACAACATCCTTATCTCGTTTATCCTCTAATACTTGTTAACCGCCCTTATACACCTTTGCATCGTTTAGGACCAATAGGACTAAACTCTTATTGTCTCAAAGGTAATTCTCTTCTCGAACCAAGGTAGACTATCTTATGTGTAAACTAACACGTACAAATAATGGTTATAACAAGGAATATATGTAAGGCTACCCATATTCACCGCCTTTCTACTCAAGGCATTGGCCACTTCATTGGCCTTTCCGGGATAATAGAAAATGGTAATATCATAGTCTTTTAACAGCTCCAACCATCTCCGCCGCCTCGAATTTAGATCCTTTTGCTTGAACATGTGCTAAAGAATCCGATGATCTGTAAATACCTCACAAGACACGCCGTAGAGATAATGTCTCCAAATCTTCAATGCATGAATGATGCCTGCCAACTTTAAATCATGAACGGGGTAGTTCTTCTCATGAGGCTTCAACTAGCTTGAAGCATAAACAATAATTCTACCCACCTGCATCAAGACACACCCAATACCAATCTGAGAAGCATCACAATACATTGTATATGAACCCGATGCTGAAGGCAAAACTAGAACATGAGCTGTGGTCAAGGCAATCTTAAGCTTCTAAAAGCTCTCCTCACATTCATCAAACCACCTGAATAGGGCACCCTTTTGGGGCAACCTAGTCAAAGGCGCTGCAATGGTTAAGAAACCCTCAACAAATAGGCGATAATATCCGGCCAAGTGAAGAAAATTCCGAATCTCAGTAGCTGAGGACGGTCTGGGCCAACTTTGGACTACCTCAATCTTCTTCGGATCTACCTTGATCCCCTCACTGGACACCACGTGCCCTAAGAATGCCACCAAGTCGAGCCAGAACTTTGACTTGGAGAATTTATCATAAAGCTTCTCCTCCCTCAATGCCTATAGTACAATCCTCAAAGGCTGTGCATGCTCTTCCTGATTACGTGAGTACACCAGGATATCATCAATTAATACTATGAAAAACAAATCAAGATATGGCTGGAATACACTTTTCATTAGATGCATGAATGCTGCTGGAGCGTTGGTCAGCCCAAAAGACATCACAAGGAACTCGTAGTGACCATAGCGGGTCCTGAATGCCACCTTCAGAATATTAGAGTCCCAAATCTTCAACTGGTGATACCCAGACCTCAAGTCAATCTTAGAGAACACTGTAGCTCCATGAAGCTGGTCAAATAAGTCATCAATGTGTGGCAAAGGATACTTGCTCTTAATTGTAACTTTGTCCAACTACCTATAGTCAATGCACATCCGCATAGTACCATCCTTCTTCTTCACAAACAGAATGGTGCAACCCAAGGCGACGCACTAGGCCAAATGAACCCCTTATCACGAAGCTCCTGAAGCTGCTCTTTCAATTCCTTCAACTCTACTAGTGCCATACGATACGGAGGAATAGAGACGGGTTAAGTGCCCGGCACCAAGTCAATACCAAAATCAATGTCCCTGTCGAGTGGCATGCCCAACAGGTCTGCAGGAAACACATCCGGAAAATCTCGCACTACTAGAATAGAATCAATGGTAGGATTTATAAGCACCAACATCCCTCTCAAAAACCAAATATGCCAAACACCCCTTCCCAACTATCCTTTGGGCCTTCAGATATGAAATTACCCTACTAGGAACGTAGTCCAGATCCACTCGATCCTAGGTAACACCGACATCGCCAACGTCACAGTCTTAATGTGACAATCCAGAATAGCATGACATAGGGACAACCCGAATCACTTCAAAATCAACCATACTAAGCAATAAGAGATCAACTCTCGTCTCCAATCCCCAATGGTCACCACACGGCCGATACTCACGGTCCACAATAATAGAATCGCCCATCGGCGCAGATACATGAACAGGCGTAACTAAGGGCTCACGTGGCATATCCAAATAACTAGAAAAATCTGATGATATATATGAATAAGTAGAACCAGGGTCAAATAATATGGAAGCATCCCTGTGGCATACTGAGACAATACATATGATCACTGTGTCTGAAGCAACAGCCTCTGGCTTGGGGGGAAAGGCATAGCATCTAGCCTGACAGCCACCTGATCGGCCTCCCCCTTCAGGGCGACCTCTAGCTGACTGAGCCCCATCCCCAGCTGGCTGAGAAGGTGGTGAAGCAACTGGTGCTGAAGTTATAACCTGACCCCTCTGCTGAACTGGACCTCTCAAGAGACGGGTACAATATCTCCTCACATTTCCCAACTCCCCACACTTGAAGCAACTCCTATCCGTCAATGGCGATGGAGACTGAATCGGACCCCGAGAACCAGAATAACTGCTAGAAAACTGGTACCGATGAACAGTGAACTGATGGAGCACGAGATGAACTTTGAGCTCGGAGGGCACATAGAGATGACTGACCCCGATGAGAATTGTATGAACAATAGTAAATGAGACTCCACTAGTCCCCAGAATACCTGTCGTATGAAGATAAGTACAGACGTCTCCGTACTGATCCACAAGACTCTACTAAACTTGCTCATGGATTATGATACCTATGTAACCTAGGCTTTGATACCAACTTCTCAAGACCCAAATCTCAATGTCATGATGGCGCCTATCATAGTACTAGGCAAGCTGATAATCACAAAATAACTACGCATTTTAAATTAAAGGCATGATGTATTAAGTTTAACCGTGAAAAATCTCATAAATAACTAATAAGAATAAGTGTGACTCAACTACAAAATCCCCAAAATCCGGGTGTCCCCGAGTACATGAGCTACTAAGTGTCAACACAATATGAATCTCTAATGCAACAGTCTGAAAGATAGAACATTATCAAATAAAATGAAAGGGAGGAGAGTCGAGGTATGCAGACGTCATGGCAGTTGCCTCAATAATCTCCAAGCAAAATTTGCACCAAGTCTACCAACTGCCGTGTCCAAATGTACCTGGATCTGCACATGAGGTGCAGAGTGTATACAACCAACCCAATGTACTCAATAAGTAACAAGACTGACCTTTGGCTGAAAGCAGTGACGAGCTCAGAAAGATACAGTCCAAATCCAGATAATAACAGTACGGACATAACAGGGAAATGACAGTATAACTCAGAGAAATTCCATACTCCATTCGTGCACAGTATAAAAATTTATACATGCTTTCAAGTTCAACAATTTAAGCTCAATACCAAAAAAATATGCCAATTATAGCTAGTATGAGGAATGTTACATCTCTATGTCTACATGTCAAATGTGCATGCCACATGTAATACACCACTGTGATAAACTCAGGTACTCAGACTCTCAGAGTACTATACGCTCAATCACTCAACACTCTCACTCAGCCCTCTCAATCACCACTCTCACTCAACACTCAACGGTACATACGCTCACTGCTGGTATGTCAGACTCCGAAAGGGCGAATCCTGCCCAAGCGCTAATATAAAGCCAGTATGGCATTCTATGGCGTGCAGCCCAATCCATAATAATAGATAAAGCCTATAAGGCATGCTGCAGCGTGTAGCCTGATCCATAATATACACATACACACACACACACACACACACATATAAAGCCAATAAGGCATGTTATGGCATGCAGCCCGATTCACAAAATCACTCACAAACACGGCTCTCAAGCCCCAACTCAGCCATCAATCTCTCCACTCTCATGGGATCACATATCTCTTGTCACTCAGCCCAAACAATGATAACATAATGTAACAGTGAATGATAACAGAGACTGAGATATGATATACAAATGAATGTATATGACTGAGTACATGGTTGCAATTTAAACAAATAGCTCAACAGTAGAAATGACCTCAGTAGATCCCAACGGAATAAGCATATAGCCTAAGCATGATATCTAACATGGATCACAACTCATTTACTCTAAAACGTAGAAGTTACATGGGTAGAACAAGGTTAGGTAGCTACACAGTACCACATAATCAACCGAATAATAAAAACCACGGTACACGCCCACATGCCCGTCACTTAGCATGTGCGTCACCTCAACACCAACCATATAACATGAAATCCAAGAATTCATACCCTCAGCCAAGTTTAGAAGTGCCACTTACCTTGAACCGCACAAATCACAACTCCAAAAAGCCCTTGCCTCGCGAATCAGCCTTCGAACGACTCGAATCTAGCCACAAACAACTTAATACAATCAATTACAAGCTATAGGAATCGATTCGATACGATAAATCTAAGTTAATTAACCAAATCCAAAAAGTCAATTCGGGGCCCACGCCTCGGAACTCGACAACATTCACAAAATCCGAACACCCATTCAATAACGAGTCCAACCATAACAAAATCATCCAATTCCGACCACAAATCGACACTCAAATCCCCAAATTTTACTCTCCAATACATGCGCCAAAAATCCCCAAATTCTAACTTAGATTCATGATAAATAGGTGAAATAATCAATGGGTAATCAATATAAATAGAAAAAAGTGATAAAAAATCACTTACCTCATCAATCTAGGTGAAAACGCCTTCAAAAATTGCCTCAATTCGAGCTCTCAAAGTCCAAAAATGAAGAAAATACTCTCACCCTCTTTCATATCTGTTCTGCCAGCGAAATTGCATTTGCGGTCATGACCTCCACTTCTGTGGAACAGTTTATGCGGTCGCACGTCCGCGTCTGCAAAAAACTCTAAAAGCCCGACCAGCCGCTTCTGCAGCCAAAAGCTCGCACCTTCGAGACCACTCCTGCGGCTCCATGTTAGCATCTGCGCATCCAGGCCGAGCTTCCAATCTCCGCACATGTGGACTCCTCATCGTAGAAGAGCTTTCGCTTTTGCTGAAACTCACCCAATTCTGCTGGCCTCCCCGCCTTCACTCCAGTCCGCATCTGCGACCAAAGCGCTGCACCTGCGATACCGCATATGCGGCCACTCCCACCTCCGGTGCGAACGCACCAGAACTGAACACACCAGCACTTATACAAGTATAATTCCATCCAATTTAAATCTGAATCACACCCGAGACCCCCGTGACCTCCTCCAAACCTACCAACCCGTCCTAAAACATCATACGAACTTAGTAGAGGCTTTAAATCACATCACCTAACATCAAAAACATGAATTGCACCCTAATTCAAGCCTATTGAAACTAATGGATTTTCAACTCCTACAATCGATGCTGAAACCAATCAAACCATCTTCGATTAACCTCAAATTTTGCACACAAGTCATAAATGACACAACAGACCTATACCGACTTCCGGAACCAGAATCCGAGCCCGATATCAACAAAGTCAACTCTCCAAACTTCCACTTTTTCAACTTTCGCCAATTCAAGCCAAAACCACATACGGACCTCCAAATTGATATCTGGACACACTCCTAAGTCCAAAATCACCATATGGAGCTATCGGAACCATCAAAACTCATTTCCGGAGTCGTTTACATATAAGTCAACATCCGATCAACTCTTTCAACTTAGACTTCCAACCTCGGGATTAAGTATCACAATTCATTCCGAAACATCCCCGGAACCAAACCAACCACCCCGACACGTCACATAACAACCAAAGAACATAAAATATGTAATAAATGGGGGAATATGACTACAATACTCAAAATGACCGGCTGGGTCGTTACAATAAAATCCTTAGATATCGTGTGCTATCTTACATAAATAAAGAACATCAAGTAAATACCAAGTCTCAAGCAATAAGGAAATTTCATGTATATTTGGACTCATAGATTATACCAAGGTCGTATTGTCTGATCCCAAATAATAGTGAACACTGCCACGATCATACGAACCGATCCATGGATGCATCTCAAATATACTAGCGAGGTCGTACGACCTGATCCATAATGCTATTTTATAGCACTGCCGAGGCATTTTGCCCTATCCACAAGAGTAGAGGAAACTTTTCGAATTAAGGGCCACATATTTTCAACACAAGGGTAGCAACATAAAGAAGGCAAGGTTTTTCACCGACAATCAAGTATCGCGCTAAAAGCTCAAGGGAAAGAGGCTCGGCCTAACATAATCTCTAATCCAGCTTAAATTATAAATTCAAGTTATTAAACTAACAAAGTGAGTTCAAGTAATATAAATATTGCATGGTAAAGTCCTAAGTCTACCCGGACATAAACATGATTTTAGCTACGTACGGACTCATGTCACCTCGTGCGTACATAGTCTGAGCAGTCCGAAACTAATCAAATGACGGATAAATTGATCTATATGTGTTCAAAAGTTCATAATTAAATTATTAGAGTAATATTTCAACCCAACTCGAACAGACTGTAAAAGTCACCCTCGGACCCACATGCCGGTATTTCAAAATATTTTGTAGATAAATGTTGCCGATGACCTTACGAACTTCAGTATATAATTTATACCCAATTGTATAATCAATTTTGTGGTCAAATCCTATTTTTACTAAAGCCTAGGTTTTTCAACATAATCCCATAATTCTACTAATTTCTATATTAAAATTTACCCATAATCCATGTATTTAACTTACATTAGGTAGAAATCACTCTCCTTATAGTGCTTGATAAAAATTCCCCTCCAAGAAGCTCCAAATTCGGCCAACAAAATTGAGAAATGGAAAAATTGAGCCTAAGTCCCGACATTAAAATGTATTCTACCCAGTTGACCCTTCTTTGCGTTGTGGAATGGCCCTCACGATCGCGAAGGCAAAAGCTGCCAATGCCCAGAAAGAGTTCATCGCGAATGCGGCCAAGACTATGCGATCGCAAAGGCCAACCTGGCCAACACTTCGCGAACACAGACAATACTTCACGAATGCGAAGGCCAACAACCTAGCATCCCCAGGCCTAGCTCCTTCTACGCGAACACGAGCGTACTATCGTGAATGCATATACCGCCAGACCCTAAGCTCCGTGATCGCGACTTCGTGATTGCTAACACGTAGCACAAAAAGTACCTCCAGCCCAAGTCCTTCATCGTGAACGCGAGACCCCCTCCACGTTCACCAGAAATCCGCCAGTTCAAACTTAGTTCCAGGTGGTCCGAAACACACCCAAGCCACCGGGACCCCATCCAAATGCAAGAACAAGCCCATAAACATAGTCCGGACCTGCTCTAGGTCTCGGAACACATAAAATAATATCGAAACCAAGAATCGCACCTTAAAACCAAATTATTCAACCTTAGAACATCAAATTTCTTCCAACAAGATCTAAACGCGACGAATCATACTTAGACAACTCGGAATGACGCCAAATTTTGCGTACAAGTAAAAAATCACCCTACAAAACTATTACAAGGCTGGGAATCCCAAACGAACATCGATAACACCAAATTTTACCTTAAACCAAACATAGAAAGCTCTAAAACCTTCAAGATTCTAACTTATAACAATAACCGTTGAAACGTCGCGGTCCACCCGAAACTCAGTACGAACATATGCCCAAGTCCAAAATTATCATATGAACATATTGGAACCTTCAAATCCCAGTTCTGAGGTTGTTTACTTAGAGTGTTGACTCAAGTCAAACTTGGTTATCTTAAGCCACTACTATGGAACTAAGTGTTTTGAATTCTACCTGAACCCTTCCAAAACCAAACCAACTATTCTTGCAAGTCATAAAATAGTAGAAGCACATACAGGAAGTCTTATATAGGGGAACGAGGATCTACAAAGCAAAAAGACCGACCAGGTCGTTACATTCTCCACCTCTTAAACCAATGTTCATCCTCGAACGAGTTTAGAATCATACCCGGAGTGCCGAATAAGTGTGGATATCTGCTCCGCATGTCATCCTCAGTCTCCCAAGTCACCTCCTCGACTAGTTGACCCCTCCACTAGACCTTTACTGCTGTAATCTTCTTATATCTCAACTTGCGGACCTGCTTGTCAACAATAGCAATTGGCTCCTTTTCATAACCTAGGCTCTCATCTAGCTGGGCTGTGCTTAAATCTAGTGTATGGGACCTGTCGGTATGGTACCTCCGGAGCATAGACACGTGGAATAGTGAATGAACTCCCGATAGACTAGGAGGCAATACAAGCCTGTATGCAACCTCTCCAACTCGCTCTAATACCTCGAATGGACCAATGAACCTCGAACTTAGCTTGCCCCTCTTCCCAAACCTCATGATACCCTTCATAGGTGAGACATTCAAGAGAACCTTCTCACTCACCAAAAATGATAAATCACACGCTTTCTGATCTGAGTAACTCTTCTGCCTGGATTGGGCTGTGCGAAGTTTCTCCTAAATCAACTTTACCTTATCCAAGGCATCCTTTGCCAAATCACTTCCATATAACCTAGCCTCACCAGGCTCAACCCAACCAATAGGGGAACGACATCATTGACCATTCAAACCCTCAAATGGAGCCATCTCGATGCTAGACTAGTAGCTGTTATGATAAGCAAAGTTGGCCAAAGGTAAGAATCGATCCCACTGCCCTCCGAAGTCAATCACACAAGCTCTAAGCATTATCCTCTAGAATCTGAATTTTCCAATCCGGCTGCCCAGCGGTCTACGGATGAAAGGTTGTAATGAGTTCTACACAGGTACCCAAATCACTATGTACTGCTCTCCAGAGATGTGAAGTGAACTGAGTACCTCTATTTGAAATATTGAGATAGGCACACCATACAACCAGACTATCTTCTAAATATAAATTTGGGCCAACCTATCTGAAGTATATGTAGTCATCACCGGAATAAAGTGCAAAAACTTGGTCAGTTTGTCAACAATGACCCAAACGGCATCAACTTTCCTTAATGTCCGTGGAAACCCAACCACGAAGTCCATAGTGATGTGCTCCCACTTCTACTCAGGTATAACCATCTGCTAAAGTAAGCCACCTGGCCTCTGGTGCTCGTACTTAACCTACTGGTAATTCAAACACCTCGCCACATACTCAACTATGTCCATCTTCATCTGCCGCCACCTGTAATGCTGCCTCAAGTCTCGATATATCTTAGTGGCACCTAGATGAATAGTATACTGCAAACTGTGTGCCACCTCTAGAATCGTTTCCCTCAAGACATCAACATTAAGACACATACCCTAGAGCTGCAGAACAATATCATCACCGATAGTAGCCTCCTTGGCATTACCCCTTAGTAGCGTCTCTCTAAGGACTGGCAAGTGTGGATCATCATCCTGACGGGCCTTGTGAAAGTACAAGAGAGGGGTGAATTGACGATTTTTATTTTCAGTATTCTATGTAGTTGACTAGTTTACCAATTAGTCGACTTGAGATAAGAATAGAATAATAATAATAATGCAGAAATGAAGAGCAGGAAATAAAGACACCAGAATTTTTATACTGGTTCAGATTCAATGTGAATCCTACGTCCAGTCCCCTTGGGTTCCAAGGGTGATCTCTTTCAGTATTTGAAATGTCTCGAGTATAAGTTGGTTGATGTAGCTTTACACCAACAGCTTAGTTTCCGTGTCACTTTTCTCTTCTTGATACAATGCCTCACCAGTGTTTATCTTTTTTTCTTCTCTCACTAATTAAACAGCAGATCTAAAAAGAAGTATAATGCTTGTTTGGAGTAGAACAAAAAGAGTGATAATGGTTCGTTCAAGGTATATCTGCTTCAAGCCTAGAATAGATGTATATATACTTCGTGGGGCCTTCTTAACTCTTGATTTACGCAAATCTTGAGAGATTACAAACCCAAGGGAATATATCCTTGAATCGAATCACAAATTAATTCTTTCCAAGAATAAGGTTAGGTTTTCGTTGATCTTCCTTGACTTGTGTCCTTGACAGGATTTTCTTATGCTGGGCAGATCTTTCAGTTACTTGAGTGATTGATGATGGATCCCTGATTTCGAGCTTTAAGGATCTCCAATTTATAACTTTTCCTTTGATTTTGGGACCTTCCTATACTAGCTTCCATTAATTATCTATCAAATCATTGATTGATTCTTCTTTCGAATTTCTGCTGCTTCTTCCCTTTTCATAGCTAGTCATTAATACTATTCCTTTCCTTTGTTTCCGTTGATGGATTGTTTCCCCTAGTCCATGCTTGAATGATAGAGAGTCTTGATTTCTTTAATTTATCCCTTGTGATCCGGCACCAAATGTGATATATTATTTTTCATCATTGAAACTCATATTTAACAATCTCCCCCTTTTTGATGATGACAAAAATAATATATATAAACAACAGTTTACTTCCCTGTTGGCTTGCTCTGCTGTAGTCAACTTCCCCTCAACAGGTGTTGCATATGCTTCAGTCGACTCCCCCTTAACAAGTGCTGCTATTTGTCCTACAATGTATGACTATCTTTTCTCCCCCTTTTTGGCATCAGCGAAGAGGAGATATGCATATATACATTTGAAATTAAGTAGAAATAGGTACATCATAGGCAAATATTTGCAAATTATATGCATGCAGAGTTTAGCAAAAGTAAAGAAAGTATCCAACGACTGGTTATCCAATCCAAAACAGCAACAATGGCAAAAATATCGTCTGAAACATCCACAACTAACGATGTAAGAAATAAGTGAGAATGCTGAAAATCGCCTCCTTTAGACGCTCAAAGCTGGCATTTGCTGAAATTGTCACCCCATCAATCCTGTCGTGTATTTCCTTGAAGGCTTTGACCGTATTTTCTACAAGTTTGATTAATTTTGACCCTTATCTTTGAAACGTCAGATCCAGTCTCTTTGGAGATGGCATGGATGTCCCCAACCGTTGATTGAGTTGCGGCAAGAAGGTCTTTTATGATGGTCAACTTGTTGTCAATAGCAGTCAATTTCTCTACAAGATCAGGATCACCTGCACTATGATGGGAAATAAAGGCTTTGATCTTAGAATCAGGCTGAACATTCTTGACTTCACCTTCCTGTTTCTTCACCCAGGAACCCTTAGTAAACACATACCCTATACTGGAAAAGGCTCTAGAGTTGTAGGACTTTGAAATAGAGACAAATGGGTATTCTGAGATAGAGATGTTGTGGGCTTCCAAGATGTGGGTGATAGCCATACCATAGGGTAGACTGATGGGATCATCAGCACTTTCAATCATGAAGTTTATGACCCATGAGGACAGTTTAACCTTAAGTTTGTCCACAAGACAGTAGACAAGAAAGGTGTCTTATTGAGAGAAGGTGGAGAATGAGCCAGTGCGAGGAAGAAGAGTAGTTGCAACAATGTGGGCCAGAACTCGGGTTTTGAAACTAACATCATTGGGACCTAACTGGTTAGGAAGGAAATCATATGGACACACAGCAATACAACGTTTTGCTTGATCAAAAGAAATTTCAAAGTCATCCGGCCAAGTTTTTTTGAAAAGCATGGGAAAGTCAGAGCATTTACATCGAAAAATTGAGTCAAACATGGCACAATCAAGGACAATGCATTTTCCTAAAACTAGGGATTCTAACTTATCAGGCTTGCTAGAACAAAGATTGGCATAGAACATTCTCACTAAAGGTTCATAAGCATTGGGAAGGGGTACCGATAGGAATTTAGACCATCCTTTAAAAACAAATAAATCATTTACCTTACAATTGAGGGCCTCCATGTCATCAAGATTGATTACTCTGCTATGAGCAATGGGCTTGTCTTTGAGAGTAACAAAGAAATCCCTATTTGGGGTATCCTAGAAATTGAGGTCAGACTCTAGAGAACTCGAGAGATCTACTTTGGATTTCTTAGGGTAAAAGATTCAAGGGGGTCTTTCGTGGGCCTTTTGCCAAGATCTTTTTCTCCTATTCGTTGAGAGTGGTCAGATGGTTCTGCCTGAGAAGAGGCAGATGCTAGGTCTACTTGTTCTGGAGGCTGAGAAGAGGGTTTTCCCTTAGAACGAGTACTTTTTCTAGTGGAGACAGAAGGATTTTTGGAGTGTTTAGCCATTGGAGAATTTTGAAGAAGGGTTTCTGAGTGATAAGAACAATGAAGACAAGGGGGATGGTTCAGAGGATTAAAAAGAAAGGATTTTGACGGTTGAGTACAGGAAAGGAAAGGGTGTTAGTGAAGGGTCATGATGATTGATTTTCCTTACTTGAAAGCTGCGACTGATGGAAAAAAAGAGGGAAATGTTACAAAGAAAATAAAACTGAAAACATAAGACACGCAAGAATTAAAAAAAACACATAGGTCCTAATTTTTATGATCAGGTGAAATAATGCCAAGTAGTTCTCTTAGGGAGAAAAATCTATCTTCAAGTAAAGGCTTAGTAAAAATGTCTGCTAATTGATTAGTGGTGCCAACAAATAATAATTCTATATCTCCCTTAAGGACATGATCTCTAATGAAATGATGTTTATATCTATATGCTTAGCCCTAGAATGATGCACAAGATTCTTTGAGAGACAAATAACACTAGAGTTATCATAAAATATTGAATAGGTTTAAAAGATAGTTCATAGTCACCCAGTTGATGAGACATCCATAGTTATTGTGCACGGCATTGCCCAATGGCAATATATGCTGCCTCAGTTTTGGATAATGTAGTTGAGCCTTGTTTCTTATTGTTCCATGATATTAATGCCTTTCCTAGTAATTGACATGTTCCGCTGGTGCTCTTTCTGTCTTCCTTATCACCTGCAAGATCAGCATATGAAAAACCTTCAAGCTTAAAATTGTTAGAACATGGGTACCATAGTCCATATGATATAGTTCCGATGAGATAACAGATTATTCTCTTTACTGCAGCCGTATGCGATTCCTTAGGAGCTGACTGAAACCTGGCACATTTACATGCACAGAACATAATTTCTGGTCGAATGACAGTCAAGTAAAGCAAAGAGCCAATCATTCCATGATATTCATTTTCATCAACTGGATTTCCTTTTTCGTCCTTGTTGAGACTTGTTGACGGGCTCATTGGTGTACCGATTGCTTGGGCATTGCTTATCCCAAACTTTGGAATTAATTTCTTTGTATATTTCGTCTGGCACACAAAGGTTCCTTCTTCAAATTGTTGAATTTGAAGTCCAAGGAAAAATTTAAGCTCTCTCATCATGTTCATTTCAAACTCACTTTGCATAAGACTAGCGAATTCATTGCACAAAAGAGGGTTAGCACTTCCAAAGATAATATCATCAACATAGATTTGAATAATAAGATTACCTCCTGATGATATTTTGATAAATAATGTAGTGTCTACTTTACCTCTTGTAAAGCCATGGTCAAGTAGAAATGAGCTAAGTTTTTCGTACCAGGCTCGTGGAGCTTGTTTGAGTCCATACAGAGCTTTAGTCAAATTATACACGTGGTAAGGAAAGTTTGAGTCTTCAAAACCAGGAGGTTGTTTTACATATACCTCCTTATCAATAAAGCCATTTAAAAAAGCTCTTTCGACATCCATTTGGAAAAGTCTAAATCATTTGAAAGATGCATATTCAAGAAGAATCTGTATAGACTCTAGTCGAGCTACTGGTGCAAAGGTTTCATTTTAGTTGACTCCTTCCTGTTGTGAGTAGCCTTGCGCTACTAATCTAGCTTTGTTTCTCACAACCTTTCCATCTTCATTTAGCTTATTTCTGAAAACTTATTTGATTCCAACAACAACAGCATTTGCAGGCTTGGGTAGCAATTCTCAGACTTGATTTTTATCAAATTGATCGAGTTCCTCCTGCATTGCTTGTACCCAGCTGGAGTCTTCTAAGGCTTCCTCAACCTTCTTTGGTTTGATATGAGAGATGAGTGCTACATTTACCTTCTTTTTTTTTTGAGAGCTCCCCTAGTTTTCATTCCTTCACTTGGATCTCCTATGATAAACTTATGAGGATATTCTGGTTCACTCCTCCACACATTTGGACGTGTTGCAATCGTATGAGTAGTTGACTCCTTCTATGATTTTGGTTGATTATTGACGGGTTCATTTGTCGACTCTGTGACACCGTCTGTATTATCAGTCGACTTTTGTGATTTGCTTGTCTGTGATGTTTCTTGGATGATATCTTCATCACTTGTAATACTTCCTTTCTCCGCCGTAGTGTTATTTTCATCAAATATGACATGTACTGATTCTTCTACAGATAAAGTACGTTATTATACACTCTAAAAGATCTATTATTTATGGAATAACCCAGAAAAATACCTTCATCACTTCTTGGATCAAATTTTTCAATATTGTCCTTACCGTTGTTGTGGATAAAACACTTGCTGCCAAAAGGTTGAAAATAGCCTATGTTGGGCCATTTACCTTTCCATAATTCATATGGAGTTTTCATCAAGATAGGTTTTATAAGACATCTGTTGAGAATGTGGCAGGCTATGCTTACTGCTTCTGCCCAAAAATGATTTGGCAGGGAATGTTCCAATATCATTGTTCTGGCCATATTTGATTTTTCCGCTCAACTACTCCATTATTTTGAGGCGATCTTGGAGCTGAAAATTTTTGAGTATATCCTTGATTATTGCAGAAATCTTCAAATGCTCTGGTTTCGAATTCTCCTCCATGATCACTTTGGATGGTTGTAATAAGGTACCCTTTTTCTCTTCCAACTCTTTTAAAAAAATCTCAAAGTATTTCGAAGCTTCATCTTTATGAGGTAAGAAAATCACCCACGTAAAACGTGAGTAGTCATCAACAATAACAAAAGCATATTATTTTCCTCCAATGCTAGCAGTTTGGTGGGTCCAAATAAATCCATGTGAAGCAATTGTAAGGTCTTGGTGGTAGACACAATGTCTTTGCTTTTGAAGGAGTTTCTGGCTTGTTTACCAATCTGACATGTATCACATACATGATTTCTAGAAAATTTTTAGGAAGACCAATAACTAAATCATGCTTGGAGATTTTCTCAATTAGTGCATGCTTGCATGGCCAAGTTTCTTATGTCATAACCATAGATCATCAGATATCGATGCTAAGTATATGTGGCTTTCTAGGTTTTCAATGCCATCAAGAATGTAAACATTTCCATACCTTTTTCTTGGGAGTATTATTTTACCTGACTCATCTTCAATAATGCATCATGTTTTCTTGAGTTTAACTTCGTACCCTGAATCACATAGCTGGCTTATACTCAGGAGATTATAGTTGAGTCCATCTACAAGATATACTTCAGTAATACCACAATTGTTATTGAATGGAACTGTGCCGGTGCCAACTATCTTTCCTCTTGAATCATCACCAAATTTGACACTTCCTCCATTTATCTTAGTAACTTCTTTGAACAGATTTTTTTCACCTGTCATGTGACTGGAACAACCACTGTCTAAGTACCATTTTCCTTTGCGGCTCTTTCTGTGGTGTTCCTGCAAAATAGAATTATCACTTTCTTTTAGGTACCCAAGCTTGCTTGGGTCCTTGTTGGTTAATACTACTACGATCAGGATTGTTTTTGGGTTTCCAATTCCATCCTGTAACATTAGATTTACGTAATCGACAAAAAGAATATTTATGTCCAATTTTGTTACAGTAATGACATAGAAGGGCTGATCCTATTTTTGATATACCACTTGTGTTAGTACCTGTGGACTTAGTTCAAACCAGTCCTTTTCCAGTTGGCTTGTAAGTCGCCTGGTTAGACTTGACACAACTGTGACTGGTGGACTTGCGCATGTCATTAAGTTACATTTGCAATTCCTGAACTTCATCTTGAGGTACATCTCTTTCTATTTCACTGATTTCAAGCTTAAGTTCCCAGTCTTTCTTTTTCCTATTGAGTCTCCTTAGTTCATTCATCATTTTTTGAGACTCTTTTAGGGTAAGGTCAAGAATATCCTGCAATTCATTACATCTATCACAGTTATAAGATCTTACCTCGCTTGTTTCACCTCGTGCCACAAAATAATTTTCAGTATCTTCTTTTCATTCGTCGTCTGATGCATCTTCATCGGTCCGGCAGCCCAAGTAGCTATTCATGTCGTTTTTCAAAATGGTCATGAAGCACAGGTTTGGTATTTCTTTGGGTTCTGAACTGTCTTCATCACTCTAGCTTTCGAAAGATTTGTTTTTATTGAATCCTTTGGAGACCTTTCTTTTAAGATCTGGGAATTTAGCTTGAACATGCCCATACCTTGCACAGTCATAACATTTCCCATCATTCTTGTCTTGTTCATTGTATTGCCTGGTTCGCCTATGTGGCATCCTTCCCCTTTTTGTGCTTCTATATCTTCTCATTAAACCATCCATGTTTCTTGATACCATGGCAGTCTCTTCTTCAAGAGCTTCTGGGTTGTCATCAATATCATTTTCAGGTCTTTCAGTTGTAGCTTTGAAAGTAACTGTTTTCTTCTTTTCTTCCTGGTTTGTTGTCTTGAGATGTGTTTTCTCGAATGTTATAAGATCTCCTCGTAGTTCATCATACGAAAGTTTGTTTAGTTCTTAAGATTCGAGTGCAACTACTTTTGTCTGACAAGTGGTAGGTAGACTCCTTAGAATTTTTCGAACTTGATCACCACTTGAGTAGGGTTTACTAAAAGCTTTTAGATCGCTAATGATTTTGCTGAACCTTGCAAATATTTCCTCAATGGATTCTCCTTCTTTCATCTGGAAGAGTTCATAGTCATGAACCAACATGTTTATGTGAGTTTCTTTCACTTTGTTGGTTCCTTCATAAGTAACTTCCAGTTTATCCCATATTTCTTTGGCTGTATCACAACTTGAGATTTTCTCATACTCTTCTCCACTTATAGCATTATAGAGTAAATTTTGTGACTTAGCATTGACCTAAACAACTGCCATTTGCTCGTTTGTGTATTCATCTATATCTTCCGGATCAGCAGGTGGTTGAGCTGCTGGTGGTGGTGGATAGTTACCCTTTTTGATAACGCTCCATACTTTGACATCATAGGATTTTGCATATATTTTCATTCGCACTTTCCAGTGAGAAAAGTGTTATCCATTGAAATATGGTGGCCTGACTTACGACGTTCCTTCTTGAAAGAGTGCTCCAACAGTTACTTGATTTGCCATTATCTTTTCTCATAAGCTGTTAGGAAAAAAGTGTGAAACTAGCTCTGATACCAATTGAAAGTGCAAGGGGGGGGGGGGGGGGG
>MCJB01050322.1:19754-44627 GCA_002018475.1 Nicotiana obtusifolia
GGGGGGGGGGGGGTGGATTGGCGATTTTTATTTTCAGTATTCTAAGTAGTTGACTAGTTTATCAATTAGTTGACTAGAGATAAGAATAGAATAATAATATTGCAGAAATGAAGTGTAGGAAATAAAGACACCAGGATTTTTATACTGGTTCGGATTCAATGTGAATCCAACGTCCAGTCCCGTTGGGTTGCAAGGGTGATCTCTTTCAATATTTGAAGTGTCTCAAGTACAATTTGGTTGATGTAGCTTTACACCAATAGTTTAGTTTCTATGTCACTTTTCCCTTCTTGATACAATGCCTCACCAGTGTTTATCTCTTTTTCTTCTCTTATTAATTACACTGCTGATCTAAAAAGAAGTACAATGCTTGTTTGGAATAGAACAAAAAGTGTGATAATGGTTCGTTCAAAGTATATTTGCTTCAAGCCTAGAACAGATGTATATATACTTCGTGAGGCCTTCTTGACTCTTGATTTATGCGAATCTTGAGAGATTACAAACCCAAGGGAATTTATCCTTGAACCGAATCACAAATTGATTCATTCCAAGAATTAGGTTAGGTTTCCGTTGATTTTCCTTGACTTGTGTCCTTGATAGGCTTTTCTTCCACTGGGCAGATCTTTCCGTTACTTGAGTGATTGATGATGGATCCCTGATTTCGGGCTTTAACGATCTCTAGTGTAGAACTTTTCCTTTGATTTTGGGACCTTCCTATACTAGCTTCCGTCAATTATCTATCAAATCATTGATTGATTCTTCTTCCAGATTTCCGCTGCTTCTTCCTTTTTCATAGCTAGACATTGATACTTTTCCTTTCCTTTGTTTTCATTGATGGATTGTTTCCCCTAGTCCATGCTTGAATGATAGGGAGTCTTGATTTTTTGTTTTATCCCTTGTGATCCCGCACCAAATATAATATATTATTTTTCATCATTGAACTCATATTTAACACCTTGATCCGCTCGAATAAGGAAGATTGATCCACAACACATGCGAGAACTCGATTGGGCTCTAAAATATCCAACCTCTCGAGTCGGTTAGCTAAGGACTGGATGTCCAAAGCCAATGGCCTCTCCTCCGCTGGAATGAATGCCAAACCACCCATACTCTCGGCCTTTCTACTCAAGGCATCCAAAACCACAGTCGCCTTGCTTGGATGATAAAGGATCGTAATATCATAATCTTTTAGTAACTCAAGCCACCTGCACTGCCTCATATTAAGATCCTTCTACTTAAACAAATGCGGCAAACTCTGGTGATTTGTGTATACCTCGCACGATACTCCATAAAGATAATGCCTCTAGATCTTGAGAGCATGAACTATCGCAGCCAACTCCAAATCGTGCACAGGGTAATTTATTTCGTGGGGCGTCAACTGGCAAAGAATATGCAATAACTCTCCCATCCTGCATCAACACACAACCTAAACCATCGCGTGAAGCATCATAATACACAATATATATCCCTGAACTAGAGGGCAAAACCAACATTGTGTTGTAGTCAACGCGGTCTTGAGCTTCTGAAAGCTTGCCTCGCAATCCTTGGACCATCTGAACTGAGCACCCTTCTGGGTCAATTTAGTCAAAGGAGCTGCAATAGATGAAACCCTTAACCACCTGCCCTCCGCCTCTAGCTGGCCGCACAGATGTGTTGTGATCATGGGCTGATGGCCCTGCTGTATTGCCTTGCCTCGAAGCTTGGGGCTAACCCTCCTCACTTGACTAAGCTCTCCGTACTCGAAGCAACCTCTCGGTGTGGAAAACGGCTAACCGTAGGTCTGACCCTGATGACTTGAATACTCATTGGAGGAACCCTGAATAGCCGGTGAATGGTAGGTGCTCTCTGGAATGGCGCTAATATAGGGCCGCACTGGAGCACCCCGAGCAAGCGGTAGTGTTGATTACATGGGCCTGCTAGGCCGGCCCCACATGAACTGACCTCTGCCCCAGACAGGGCGCCACTGAATCCACTAGAATGCTGAAGCTGCTTATTCCCCAATGTATACTCTTAGCCTTATTTGTGAATACGCTCGATTCTCGGAGCTATCTATACAACGTAATGATAAGGGGTCCCCGATCTGCCTCTCAGGCCATAAAAACCTAAATACCATAGTGCAAGCCCGCAATTAACCTCCGCACTCTATCTGCATCTATAGGGAGTACCATAACTGCATGGCGAGACAATTTAGAAAATCTCGCCTCATAGTCGGTCACTGACATCTGATCCTACTAGAGCCGCTTGAACTGGCCCCATAACTCTTCCCTATGCGAGGGTGGAATGCACCTCTCTAAAATGAGATGTGTGAACTCATCCCAACTCAAGGGAGATGAACCTACTGGCGATAAGACTGCAACCATCTATGGACCTTCCCCTCTAGCTGAAATATGGTGAATGCACCCCGTTGGACTTTATTACTCATATACTATGGAGCATCTCCCTGCAACGGTCAACAAAATCTTGTGGGTCCTCTGACCGCTCACTGCTAAAGAGAGGAAAACAAAACCTAGTCCAGCCGCTTCTGCTCCTCAACGATCGCGGCTTGTCTAGTCTCTGTTCTAACTACTACAACCGACTGAGCCCCGCCCGCATGTAGTGCACCTGGGATCTGATAGACGGCAACAGCATGCCATGGAGCATGAGAAGTAGGGGTCTGTGATCCCCCTCCCATCTGAGATGTGGTCGGATCTTCCGAAAATAGCCCGGCCTAAGTCATAGAATCCATGAACTGCAGCATACGTCCCAGGACCTCCTGAAATCCCTGGGCAGTCATAAAATCCGCCAACGCTGGCTCAACTACAAGAACCTCATCCTATTAATGACAGGGTCCTCCACCGGATCCAGTAGTGGTATTACGGGAGCAACTCTAGGATGCCTCATCCTCTAGCAGGAGCTGTGGCCCTCCCTCGACCTCTACCTCTACCCCTAACAGCTAAGGGAGCAGCCCATCTACCGTTGGGTACTTCTTCCGCGTGCGTTCACACCATCTGTCAGAAAGTAAGAGAAAGATACTTAGCATAACATCAATTGCACGATAGGAGTTAAAGAAAGAGAAGTTTTCTAACACCCTATATCCTCTCGAAGATAAGTACGGACAACTCCGCATCAATCCACAAGACTCTATTAGGCATGCTCGTGACTCGTGAGACCTTTATGAACCTAGTGCTCTAATACCAAGCTATCACAACCCAATTCCCATTATACGCTGTGATGGCGCCCAATATCGCCGTTAGGCAAGCCAATGGTGAACCATCCATTTTAGTTATCCATTTTATTACTTTTGAAATCATGTATATTCGGACTCTTTGCTATAGTACGCGCGAATAATGTCGAGGTCGTACGGCCCGATCCCTAATAATAGTGTATACTGCCAAGGTCGTACAGCCCAATCTATGGATGCATCTCAAATATACTGCCGAGGTTGTATGGCCTGATCCATAATACTATTTCATAGCCCTGCCGAGGCGTTCAGCCCGATCCACAGGAATAGAGAAAACTTTCCGAATTAAGGGCCACATATTTTCAACACAAGGGTAGGAACATAAAGAAAGCAAGGTATTTCACCGACAATCAAGTATCCCGCTAAAAGCTCAAGGAAAAGAGTCTCGGCCTAATATAATCTCTAATCCAACTTCAATTATAAATTCAAGTAATTAAACTAACAAGTTGAATTCAAATAATAATAATATTGCATGGTAAAGTCTGAAATCTACCCGAATATAAACATGATTTTAGGTACATACGGACTCTCGTCACCTCGTGCATACGTAGCACCCATAATAAGTAGCGCATAACAATTAAATTACCTACGGGGATAATTTCTTCTTACAAGATTGGACAAGAGACTTACCTTGCTTTCAAGCTCTCTACTTGGCTCACAAACCACATTAGTCGCCTCAAAACAACACTGAGCAACCTGAAACTAATTAAATGACGCATAAATTCATCAATATGTGTTCAAAAAATTTATAATTTAATTACTGGAGTAATTTTCCAACCCAACTCAAAAAGTCCGTAAAAGTCACCCCCGGGCCCACGTGCCCGAATTCCAGAAATATTTGTAGATAAATGTTACCCATGACCTTAAAAACTCAATATATAATTTATACCTAATTTTATAATCAATTTCGTGGTCAAATCCCATTTTTACTAAACCCTAGGTTTTTTAACACAATCCAATAATTCTACTAATTTCTATGTTAAAATCTACCTATAATCCATGTATTTAACTTATATTAGGTAAAAATCACTCACCTTATAGTGCTTGATAAAAATACCCCTCCAAGAAGTTCCAAATTCGGCCAACAAAAATGAGAAATGGGAAAAATGATCCTAAATCCCGACTTTTAAATGTATTTTGCCCAGTTGACCCTTCTTCGCGATCGCGGAATTACGCTCGCAATCGCGAAGGCAAAAGCTTCCAACGCCTAGAAAGAGTTCATCGCGAACGCGACCAGGCCTCCGCAATCGCAAAGGCCAACCTAGCCAACACTTCACGAACACGAAGGCCAACAGCCTAGCATTCCCAGGCCCAGCTCCTTCTACACGAACGCGAGCGTACTATCGCGAATGCATAGACCACTGGACCCTAAGCTCTGCGATCGTGACTCCATAATCGCGAACGCGTAGCACAAAACGCCTCTAGAACCGATCCTTCATCGCGAACGCGATACCCCCTCCGATTTTCGCAAAGAAGGAAACCAACACCAGAAATCTGCCAGTTCAAACTTAGTTCCGGGTGGTCAGAAACACACCCGAGCCATCCGGGTCCCTGTCCAAATGCACTAACAAGTCCATAAACATAGTCTGAACCTACTCGAAGTCTCGAAAAATATAAAACAGCATTAAAATCAAGAATCGCACCTCAAAACCAAATTATTCAACCTTAGAACTTCAAACTTCTTCGAACTAGCTCTAAATGCAACGAATCATACTTAGACAACTCGGAGTGATCACCAAATTTTACGTACAAGTGACAAATCACCCTACGAACCTATTCCAAGGCTCGCAATCCCAAACGGACATCAATAACACCAAAGACTATCTCAAAGCAAACTTAGAAAGCTCTAAACCTTTAAGATGCCAACTTTCAACAATATATTGTGTCTCCGTCGTATGTGACTAGATTTTCCGTTATACATTACGCTCCCTGCCCTACCTATTGATGCTTGACTATCACAATGTATACATATAGGAGCCAAAGGTTTCGGCCAGAATGGAGTATCTTCTAGGAAATTCCGAAGCCATTCAGCTTCTTCAGCGGCCTTGTCTAAAGTTATGAATTCAGATTCCATAGTGGAACGGGCGATGCAAGTCTGTTTGGATGATTTCAAATACACTGCTCCACTCCCAATTGTGAAAACATATCCACTCGTGGATTTAACTTCAGACAATCCAGTGATCCAATTTGCATCACTATATGCCTCAATCACTTCGGGATATTTATTATAATGCAAAGAATTCTATAGTATGTTTCAGATAACCCAAAACTCGTTTCATTGCCATCCAATGTGTGTGATTGAGATTACTTGTAAATCGACTCAGTTTGCTAATAGCACATGCTATATCTGGTCGTGTACAATTCATGATATACATCAAACTTCCCAACACTCTCGCATAGTCCCCTTGTGATTTACTTTCACCTTCATTCTTTTGAAGTGTGTAACTCACATCAATTGGAGTTCTGGCAATCTTGAAATCCAAGTACTTGAACTTATCAAGTATTTTCTCTATGTAGTGAGACTGTGATAATGCTAAACCTTGTGGAGTTCTATGAATTCAGATTCCTAAGATTACATCAGCAACTCCTAAGTCTTTCATGTCAAATTTGCTAGCCAGAATGCGCTTTGTAGCATTTATATCTACCATATCCTTGCTCATTATCAGCATGTCATCAACATACAAACAAACAATGACTTCGTGGCCTGGAGTGTTTTTAATGTAAACATATTTATCACTATTTATCACACTCATTACTTTTAAAGCCATTTGCCAACATGGTTTGGTCAAATTTAGCATGTCATTGTTTGGGTGCTTGTTTAAGTCCATAAAACGACTTTACAAGTTTGCACACTTTCTTTTCTTTACCAGGAACCACAAGACCCTCGGGTTGTTTCATGTAAATTTCTTCCTCCAAATCACCATTTAAGAAAGTTGTTTTAACATCCATTTGGTGAATTTCAAGACCATACACAGCTGCCAGAGCCACTAACACCCGAATGGATGTTATTCTTGTTACAAGCGAGTATGTGTTAAAATAATCAAAACTTTCCTTTTGTCTATAATCTTTGACCACAAGTCTTGCCTTATATTTGTCAATAGTGCCATCATCTTTCATTTTCCTTTTAAAAATCTATTTAGAACCTAAAGGCTTGTTTCCAGGAGGAAGATCAACCACTTCCCATGTGTGGTTATCTAAGATTGATTGAATCTCACTATTGACCGCCTCTTTCCAAAATGCTGAATCAGGAGATGACATAGCTGCCTTGAAAGTTTGAGGCTCATTTTCAAGCAGGAATGTCACAAAATCTGGACTGAAGGAAGTGGATGTCCTTTGACGTTTGCTACGCCTTGGATTTTCTTTGCTAGGGGCATTCTCCTTTGGTTCTTCCCCTGGTCATTTAAATCTTTCATTCGACGACTCGCATTAAATTTTATACGGATAGATATTTTCAAAGAATTCAGCATTATCAGATTCAATTACCTTATTATTATGAATTTCGCGATTGTCAGAATCATGAACCAAAAATCTACATGCTTTACTGTTTGTTGCAAATCCAATGAAAACACAGTCCACGATTTTTTATCCTATTTTCACCCTTTTGGGTAAAGGTACTTGTACCTTTGCTAGACACCCCCACACTTTAAAATATTTCAAGTTGGTTTTCTTCCTTTCCATTTTTTATAAGGAATAGAGTGTGTTTTGCTGTGAGGTACTCTGTTGAGTATTCGGTTAGCTGTAAGGTTAGCTTCCCCCCCACAAATTCTGCGGTAAACCGGAACTGATTAGTAAAGCATTCATCATTTCTTTCAATGTCCGATTTTTCCTTTCCGCAACTCCATTGGATTTTGGTGTGTAGGGGGAAGTAGTTTGATGGATGATTCGATATTCTAAATATATTTCTGCAAAAGGAGATTCATATTCTCCACCCCTGTCACTTCTAATCATTTTAATCTTTTTATTCAATTTATTTTCGACTTCATTCTTATATTGCTTAAATGCTTCTATTGCTTCATCCTTACTATTTAGTAAATAAACATAACAATATCGAGTGCAATCGTCAATAAAAGTTATGAAATACTTTTTCCCACCATGAGATGGTATTGACTTCATATCACAAATGTCAGTGTGGATTAAGTCTAAATGATTTGAATTCTTTTGAACAGACTTATACGAATGCTTAACAAACTTTTATTCAACACATATTTGACATTTAGATGTATTACACTCAAATTTAGGCAATATTTCAAGATTAATCATTTTTCGCAAGGTTTTGTAATTAACATGTCCTAAACGAACATGCCATAAATTATTTGACTCCAATAAGTAAGAAGAAGCAGATTTTCCATTAATACTATCAACAACCATTACATTAAGTTTGAAAAGGCCCTCGGTGAGGTAGCCCTTTCTTACAAACATGTCATTCTTACTAAGTACAACTTTATCACTAACCAACATGCACTTAAACCTATTTTTCACGAGTAGTGCGGCTGAAACTAGATTCTTCCTCATTGTTGGAACGTGCATGACGTTGTTGAGAGTTAGCACTTTTCTGAATGTCATCTTCAACAGCACTTTTCCGAAGCCGACGCCAAAGCCGAGCCTAGAAAGCGACGACGACGACAGCGCGAGGGGTCCTTGCCCCTCCAATCCTTTTAGCAACTAGAGAAGGTGTAATGTAATATATACACCTCTCTTTTTCTTTCTTTTTCCTATGTGGGACAAATGCTTTAACCAAAGCAAAAGGGACCTTTCACATTCCCTTCACTTTTTATCCCATCATTTTTCATTCACCAATATCAAAACCCAACACCAAAAACCTCAAATTATAGATGGATCTCTTGTCGTTTTCACTGTATGTTGTGTAGAGTTTGCCTAATTTAAACATAAAATTGAAGGACTATTGGCATTTCTCAAAGAAGTGTGACATTTTTCAAAATTGATTGTTACCTTGGAAGCTTAGTTCTTTTTCATCGCATTTTGAATTAGATACTGAAGTTGTTATCCAAAATTATGCTTCATTGTTAAAAGGTTACCCTTCTTCTTCATCTTTTTCTGTTTTGATTCTAGGTTTTTTTTTTGTTCTTTAATTCCTTGTCAAATTTCAGTGTAAATATTAGGGTTAGGGTTGTATTTTTAAGAAAAGACTCTTCACTATTGTTGCATGTGTTATTATTTGCATGCTTTTATATCTAAAGCTTGATTTTTTACTGATTTCAGTTTGAAAAATATTATTTGAACTCGTTATTCTGAGGTTATTCCATAGAGCGCAATTACAACAGCACATTATTATGTATAAAGGTTGTACAACTGACTATTTTGATGTGGATATTAATAGATTTTCATATTTTGAGTTTATGGATTATTGTAAAGAAATTGGTTATAATTGTAAGTCTTGTTCCATTTACGCATGACGACCTAAGTCTCAGAGGCGGATCTAGGATTTTAGAAGGATGTTTGTATCCCTGTTAGGCGCAACCAATTTGAATTCGTCTTTTGCTTTGATCTATTCTATTGTCAAGACAATAACTTGACAAGTAAACTATAGTCAATACTAATATCACAATTAAACATCATTTCATTTATCATTATCCTTGAATAGTTTTCCTACATTGGAAAATGGTCAATAATAGCATCATAATATGTAGTTATAAATACCTTAACTCTATGTGTCAAAACATAAAAGCATTCAAATGGATGTCACGACCCGGAATCCCAACCACAGGGCCGTGATGACTAACATCCACTTGCTACGCAAGCCGACGTCAACAATACAATTAACCAGTTTTAGTGATGTGCCGGAGAATTTCGGCACATCTTGATACTACTTGCGTAGATTTTAACTTGTTTTACGTGCAAATTCCCTCGATACTTATGTAATTTTAGTGTATTTGCAGAATATCAAGTGCAAGGACATAAAGCACGGAAAAGAGCTCAAAAAGCCAACTAAAGACAAGAAAAGCATCGAAAAGCATCGCAGAGGTGAATATGCGGTTGCAAACATCACATGCGATCCGCATATTTCACGATAAAATCGCAAACCAAGACAAACTTTGGGGCACATTCTCATGTCAAGAATGCGGTCGCATATGCGACCATATAACTAAGATGCGGATCGCAGATACGCACTTGGAGATCGCAGACATAAGCAGAGTTTTGGGTGAAATTCAGGGTAAGGAATGCGATCGCATTTGCGATCGCATAATTAGTATGCGCACCGCAAACTAAACTGCAGATCAAGTATGAAGTTTACGGCTTGTTGGATTTGCGATGCAGAAGGTGGCCGCATTTCTTCAATGCGGACCGCGAATCCAGAATGCGATGAAGGAAAAATCCATGGGTGAAATCTGCGACGGACGTGTAAGATTTGCGGACCATATTTATGTTATGCGACAGAAATGCGGTCGCATTATTGACATCAGGGGCAAATCAGTCCGAATTTTGCCTCGATTTTTAGGCCTCTATAAATAGGTTTAATAGGGTTTTGTGGGGGCTATCTTGTCAGAATTTAGAGCATAAAGTACTAGGCTTGAGTTATTTGATTTCGGGGAAGCTTTTTGGATCAATTACCTTCTATTTTGTAAGCTTATGACAATTACTATTGTTTCAATTTCAGTTTTCAGCATGAGTAACTAATTCTAAACGCTAAGGTTGTGAACCCTAAATGGGTATGATGCAATTGGGATTTTAATATTGAGTATAGTTTCAACGGTTGATTGATATTTGTTTACTTATTATGCTTTAAATAATTGTTGGTGGTTGCAAACATTAACAAACGCCATTTGATTCCACCTTTGCTTGGGAAAGCGGGGTAGAATTTGGTAGAAGTAAATAACAAAGACTCAAGGCTTTAAACCTTATTTAATAAAATCACTTAGGAATAAGTGGGTTTTAATTTGGCATAGATTGATTGTTCTTAATCACGACTCTTTTTTATTTGAAAAAATCATAAAGAGGAAATATTACCCACCTGTTGGAAAATATTGGGTAGTCAATTAGGCATCAATTGCATATCAAAAGATTCTTCCATTGGAAATATATAATATTGATATCGATAGCATTATCCTTCATTAAGGGGGACACAACCTTGATTTCTTTAATCATATTATTCTTATTCATAATACTACAATTAGTCTTCATTTAAACTTAAATTAAACTCATCTTTCTGTTATGATTACTTGATAGAATTACGACTGTAGTTGAGTACTACACTAATTAAGTAAACGTTTCACACCTATTCCCTGTGGGATTCGACCCCAACCTTGTTGGGTTATTATATTTGATACCGACCGCTTACACTATTATTAAGGTGTAATTTGAGCGTATCAAATTTTGGCGCCGTTGCCGGGGAATACAGTTCTGAAATTACTAGTTAGTGTATGCTTTACTGTACGTCTAATTCTATTCTATCACACTTTGTTTGTTTTGTTTGGTGTTGATAGGAGAACATGTCGGACTATGGTGATGATGTGGAGTTAGACGCGTAAGGAAATCCTTTTGCGGACATTGAGGAGTATATCGAGGATATAAATGCTATTGTACCTCCTGCTATTGGTGCTGCTACCTTCAAAGTGGAACACAGATTAATTCTGATGTTGAAAGCGGAGGGATTTTTCAGGAATTCCACAGATGATGACCCAACACAACACCTCAGAAATTTCTTGGGTGTATGTGCAATGCACAAGCAGAATAATGTCTCCGACGATGCCCTGAGGTTGAGATGCTTTAAGTATTCTCTAGCTGGGGACGCGAGGAAATGGCTCCAGAATCTTCCTCCAAATTCCATACATTAATGGCCCGAAATTGTCCGAGCTTTCTTGTCGAAATGGTTTCCACAAAGCAAGAAGTCAGAGCTCAGGGATAAGATTCTCTTCTTCAAGCAACTACCAGGCGAACAACTACATGAAGCGTGGGATCGCTTTAAACTATTCTTGGTGAGGTCCCCAAACCATGGTTTTCCGGATTCCATCTTGTTGGAAAAATTTTACATGGGTTTGGATTCTATGAACCAATCAATAGCGAAGAATGCAGCTGCTGGATCTTTTATGGACAAATCCTTCGCTAGGGTGACTCAAATATTGGATAAAATGGCAAAGCATAACCAAGCTTGGCATTCTGAGGACTCCACAGGAGGAATTGCAATTAGCTCTCCTTCTTTGAACAACTTGATCAAGGAAAATCAAGAGCGAGACCAAGTAATTGCAGAACTTGCTACGAATGTCAATGTGTTGACAAAGCTTTTCACTGAAAATAAAAAGAAAAAAGTGAACGTGGTTGAGAATGTGCAGCCCGTACCGGATGAAGATTATGAGGAGGCAAACAATGTCAATAACTCTCAAGGAGGGTACCAAAGGCAGCACTACCAAGGTCAAGACTCTCAAAATCAATAGAGACCAAACCCGCAAGGGCAAAGTCACCACCAATGGCGAAATGACCAAAGTGCTTCTAATCAAGGACACTGGAACAACAACAACAACTTTTCAAATCGAAGTTCCAATCCTTACGTTCCCCCAAAGGGTCAGTACTCAAATCAAGGTTCCTCTAGTGAGTCTAAATTGGAAAGCATGCTTGAAAGGATACTACAAAATCAAGAAAAGTCTGATAATTCCATGAGGAACATGACTAAGTTGGTTGGCTCTCATACTGCAGCGATTCAAAATCTGGAATTGCAAATGAGAGATCTTTCTCGTGAGCAACATCCACAGCAGAAGGGAACACTCCCTAGTGATACAATTGCAAATCCAAAGGGAAGTGGGAGTGGCCCAACTTCTCATATCATGGCAATCACTACCAGGAGTGGGAAGATACTGCAAGGAAAGAATGAGCAAGCAGTCGATGTGGAAGAACTTGAAAAAGGAGTCGAGGTTGAAGAGCCTAATATCGCTGAAGTGGAGAAAACTCCGGAGGTTGTGCAAATCCGAGAAGAAACCGGAGAAGGGATGAAGGAAAAGGTAGAAGAAACATCAAACATTCTTCCGCCGATTCCTAGACCCCCTCCTCCTTTCCCTCAAAGACTTGCAAGAAGAATCGATGATAGCAAGTTTGAGAAGTTCTACGATATTCTCAAGAAATTATCTGTGAACATACCGTTCTTGGAGGCTTTTTAAGAAATGCCTGGTTTTGCTAAATACTTAAAAGATCTGATCACAAAGAAGAGAACCACTAAGAATGAGGTGGTGAATATGACTCACCGGGTTAGCTCTATTATTGCTACAAACCCTATTCAGAAGAAAGAAGACCCGGGAGCATTTACTATTCCTTGCACTATTGGGGTGCGTGAGTTTGCAAAGGCCTTTTGTGACAATGGGGCTAGCATCAATTTAATGCCGCTTGCCATCTACAAGCAAGCGGGAATAGGAATGCCAAGGCCAACTAGTATGAGGTTGCAAATGGCTGGTCGGTCAATCAAGAGACCGGTTGGAATTGTTGATTATATGATTGTGAAAGTTGGGAAATTTCATATACCAGCTGATTTTGTAATTCTTGACTGTGCTGTTGACAAAGAAATCCCTATTATCTTGGGGAGACCATTTCTAGCCACTGGAAGAGCCCTTATGGATTCGGAATGTAATGAAATTAAATTCCGAGTGAACAACGAAGAAGTTACATTTCAAGCAAGTAAGGGTATGAAGCTACCAAATGAGTACGAGAGCATTCAAGTGATTGGTATTGTTGATGAAGTGGATGATGTTGTTGATATGAAGATGGAAGAACACTGCCTAGGTGAAGCATTGGCAGCTATCTTGGTAAACTTTGACTGTGATGTTATGGATGATTTTATGGAGTCGGTGAATGCATTGGAGGGGCGTGGTTCTTACTCTTATACTCCACCAAAGCTTTCTCTTGATTTGGAGAATAGAGCTACACCTCCTGCAAAGCCGTCTATTATTGAGCCACCACAACTAGAGCTCAAACCACTTCCTCCACACTTAAGGTATAAATTTCTTGACCTAAATAATACCTTACCAGTAATTGTTTCTTATTTGTTGAATGATGTGCAGGTGGAACAATTATTGAAAGTTTTGAAGGAGCATAGGCAATCCATTGGTTGGACAATTGCGGACATCCGTGGGATCCCTGCTGGAATTTGTGAGCATAAAATTCAATTAGAAAGTGGGACCAAACCGAGTGTGGAACACCAACGATGGTTGAATCCATCAATGCAGGAAGTAGTAATAAAGGAAATAATCAAATGGTTGGATGCTGGGGTAGTTTACCCAATTGCTGATAGTTCGTGGGTGAGCCCAGTGCAATGCGTGCCGAAGAAGGGAGGCATGACTGTGATCAAAAATGAGAAGAACGAGCTTATCCCAACAAGAACAGTAACCAGCTGGAGGTTGTGCATGGACTATAGGAAACTAAATAGTGCCACATGCAAGGACCATTTCCCTATGCCTTTTATTGATCAAATGCTTGATCGGCTAGCGGGAAAGTCCTTCTATTGTTTCCTTGATGGATACTCCGGTTATAATCAGATCAACATAGCTTTGGAAGACTAAGAGAAGACAACATTCACATGCTCGTATGGAACATTTGCTTTTAGCCGGATGCCATTTGGCTTATGCAACGCTCCGGCTACTTTCCAGAGATGCATGATGTCTATCTTTTACGATATGGTGGAGGGTTTTCTTGAGGTCTTCATGGATGATTTCTCGGTGGTAGGCGAGACTTTTGAGCGTTTCCTGAGTAATCTTAAACAAGTGCTCAAGCGATGTGAAGAGACCAACCTTGTGCTGAATTGGGAAAAATGCCACTTCATGGTGGATGAAGGTATTGTTCTGGGACATAAAATCTCAAGGCATGGCATAGAGGTAGACAAAGCTAAGATAGAAATCATCTCTAAGCTCCTTCCACCCATGTCTGTCAAAGGTGTTCATAATTTTTTGAGGCATACCGAATTCTATAGGCGTTTCATTAAGGATTTCTCAAAGATTGCAAATCCTATGTGTAAACTCCTTGAGAAGGATGCCAAGTTTGTTTTTGATGAGAAATGCCTCAAAGCTTTTGAGGAACTAAAGAAAAAGCTCACCACGTTATAGTCACACCTGATTGGTCACTTCCTTTCGAACTTATGTGTGACGCCAGTAGTGTAGCTATTGGAGTGATGCTGGGCCAACGACACAATAAAGTTATTCACCCAATCTACTATGCTAGCAAAACACTTAATGGGGCGCAGATGAACTACACAGTAACTGAACAAGAACTGTTGGCCATTGTTTATGCTTTTGAGAAGTTCCGTGCGTATTTGCTGGGCTCCAAAGTAATAGTGTTCACTGATCATGCAGCTCTCCGCTATCTCATGGCGAAGAAAGATGCAAAACTATGTCTGATTTGATGGGTTTTGTTGCTGCAAGTGTTTGATTTTGAAGTAATGGATCGGAAAGGAACTCAAAATCAAGTGGCAGATCACTTGTCCAGAATTGAAGAAGCTGGGAGACAAAAGGAAGAGTTGGAAATCAATGATGCATTCCCAGATGAACAAATACTGGCCTTATCTAATACCTTTGCTCCTTGGTACGCCGACATCGCTAACTACCTAGTTAGTGACCTTATTCCGGAAGGGTTGGAGTCTTACCAAAAGAAGAAGTTCTTGAGAGATTGCCGGAACTATTACTGGGAAGAACCCTTCTTGTTCCATGTCTGTGCGGACAACATCATCAGGAGATGCGTGCCAGAAGAAGAAATGCTGCAAATTCTAAAAGCTTGTCACGACTCACCGGTTGGGGGTCATCATGGGGGAAATAGAATAGCGGCAAAGATTTTGGAATGTGATTACTACTGGCCGTCGATTTATCAGGATGCTAATCAAAAGGTTAAGGCTTGTGACCAATGCCAAAGGCAGGGCCCAATCTCTAGGAGGCATGAAATGCCGATGCACTTCGTGATGGAAATTGAAATATTCGACGTTTGGGGTATTGACTTCATGGGAACTTTTATAAGCTCATGTGGGATGAAATACATCTTAGTGGCTGTGGACTACGTGTCCAAATGGGTAGAAGCCATTGCTCTACCAAACAATGATGCTCGGAGTGTGACCGGGTTTCTAACGAAGAACATTTTCACCCGGTTTGGCACTCCTAGAGCCATTCTCAGTGATGGGGGTTCGCATTTCTGCAACAAAGCCTTTAAAGTTCTCCTTCACAAGTACGGTGTCAAGCATAAGGTTGCCACAACCTATCATCCACAGCCAAGCGGTCAAGTGGATGTATCTAACCGGGAAATAAAGAGCATACTAGCAAAAACAGTGAATGCAAACAGGACTGACTGGTCGAAGAAGCTAGATGATGCTCTGTGGGCATACCACACAGCATTCAAAACCCCCATTGGTACGTCTTCTTATCGGCTATTATTTGGAAAAGCTTGCCATCTACCTGCGGAACTTGAGCACAAGGCTATGTGGGCCTTAAAAAAATTGAACATGGACTGGGCAGAAGCTGGAGCTCTGAGGCTAACACAATTGAATGAAATGGAGGAGTTCCATCTCCACGCGTATGAAAGTGCAGCCGTGTATAAAGAGAGAATGAAGTTTGTCCATGATGAAAAGATCCTCAAAAGAGAATTCAAGGCAGGGTATTTGGTATTGTTGTCCAACTCCAGACTAAAATTATTTCCGGGCAAGCTAAAATCGAAATGGTCTAGTCCTTTCAAAGTCGTCGATGTCTCTCCCTTTGGAGCCGTAGAATTAGCATCGGAGGATGTGCTCCGAACTTTCAAAGTGAATGGTCAAAGAATTAAGCATTACTTGGGATCAGACGTTGAGAAGCATTTGGTGGAGCAACTGCCTCTTAAAGATGGTCCATGCCCGACCATGGAGTAAATTCAGAGGCGTCCCAACTTCGTCGTGCCGCGATGTTAAATCAAGCGCTTCATGGGAGGCAACCCATGTGTGGTAACATTTCTTTTTGTTTCTTGTTGTAAACTTATTTAAGTTTTTTATAGATAGATTTACTTAAGCTATTTGAAGGGTGTGTTAGAATGCAGGAATTTTCAAAAGGACACAATACTGAGAAAGAGTGCCTGAAACTGAAGAAAAACTACTATGTGAGGATTGCTGCACAAATGCGATCGCATTATCAATATGTGAACCGGATTTGTGTCGCAAACTGGGGCAGAGAGTTGGGCTAAAATGGTTGCTAAAACTGCAGAGATGTAATGCAGTTTGCGGACTGCATTTGCACTATGCGGTCCGCATTTGCTTCACATTTGTACCTAGGCAACAGAACTCACCACATAACACATATGCGATCGCATATTGTGTTATGCGGTGACTTATCCATCGCATAGTGACAGGTAAGAGTCCGCATTTCCTCAACTTTTAATCCTTCAATATAGTATAAGAAAAAAAGAAGGGAAAGAACAGAAACACGAACGGCAAAAGAACATATCGGTGGAAAACAGAGATTCAAGCTTACCAATGACAAAGTGCTGGTTTAAATTTCCATACTTCCTAAAATCTTCTTCATAGGTATGTGTACGGATCCACTCAATTCCTATCTTTTCTATGTCTTTCGTTTTCATTCTGAAGGTTAGGTTTTGTTGCCCATCGTTGATGCTTGAGCGTTTTTGGGGGATGGCTAGAGAAATCTAGGGTTGCCAGTTATGGAGGGATGAACTTAATTGTGAATCCAAAGACATTTGCGGTCCAAGAAATCAAAATGTGGACCGCATTATGACCGCATCCCTAAAACCCTAGATACCTGAAGAAGACGAAATATGTGGTTCCTTTGGGGTCGCATAACAGCTATGCGAACCGCAAAGGCACAGCAAACAGGGGCAGAACACCTGGCCTAACATCAGCAAATCCGCGTCAAGTTTGTGATCGCATATCTCACTTTGTGGTGGATATGCGATCGCATATGTGTTTTGCTAATATGTCTATGAACAAAAACTTTCTGCGATGGTTATGTGATTCACATAGTGGTTATGCGATCGCATATCACACCGCAGAATGAAGTCCAGCTTTGCACACCTATGAATGCGACCAGTCTGCGGATCGCATAGTGGATATGCGACCGCAAACCACACCGCATTCATGTAATTCTTTGTTAATTTGTTCTCTCTTCTTTTCCCTATTACTTACAATGTCGCTCACATTTTACCCTTATGCAGATATGGCACCTACCAAGCATCTCGCAAGGAAAAGGTCATCATCCGGTCATAACACGTCACAGCCAAAACGTGTAAGAACAGAACCAACTTTGCCAAGCACCTCCCAGTCTGAAGAGGAGAACCGCTTGCCCGAAGTTGACCTACTAGCTGAGGCTAGAAGGAAGCATGGCGATGACCTTCAGCTTCGATTCAGGGTCGAAGGCTCCAGGACATTGTTTAGAGAGGGGCTGACTAAAAGAAAAATCTTGGGTGAAAAACAGTTGAGTTTGAATGAACTACAAGAACAGTACCCCCATATTCTCGAGAACATAAAAGCGTGAAAATGGGAATATTTCACTAGGGATTCTAAAGAGTACAACGAGTCAATGGTCCGGGAGTTCTATGCATACTATGGAGCTTCAAGAACGGCGCACCACAAACGTAACAGAATATTTACTAGCATAGTACAAGTTCGGGGAAAGAGTGTGTTCTGCAACAGCGAGCAAATTAATGAAATCTACTTCCCCGAGTGGCAATCAGGCACAGCCGAGTACGATGCCAAGCACTCCAATAGAGAGAATGAACGTGGGTGGATAGCGTCCATTGTTTCAAAGGGGACTCCTGCTTGGATAAACCCTGGAAAGAAGATCTATAAAGAGGATCTCACAAGGGAGGGGAAATTTTGGCTGAGCTTTATCACCTCCCATTTAATACCGTCCAAAAATGAAACGGATATAAGCATTGAGAAAGCACTTCTCATTGCGTGCATTATGGACGGTATAAAAATTGATGTGGGGAATCTAATCTTCCAGGAGATTGGTATCCGGGAAACGCAGCGTGCCACATCACTTCCATTTCCGAGTTTGATCACAGCCCTTTGCCAAGCTGTGAACGTGCCTGTCATGCCACAAGCTGACAAAACCGGAAAGTCAACGAGGGATATAGATATCACTCGTATCAGTGATTCTGCTGCCTCAACAGAGACCCCACTCCAGGACCTTGACTCCCAGACTCCCATACCTCCCCAAGATCCAGAGGCCTCCACTTCTGCTGCAGATCCTGCATCCCCGTCCACCACGGGCCAACCTTCGTCAATACTGCCAGCCCTTTCAAGACTTGATCTTATTGCACAACATGCCAATGCCAAAGTGGACCAACTCTTGAAAACCCTGCCAAACCTGATCAAACAAGCCCTGACTCCAATACAAACGTCAGTGACCACTCTCCAACAACAACAAACATTGTTTGGGGATCGCTTGCACAAACTCGAGTCCAGGGTTGAACAGATCGAGAGAGGTTAGGTTAGGGGTTTACCTCAGCTGAGGGAGGAAGTGAAATCTATGAAGACCGAACTCCAGAAAATGCAAAATTTGGAGTTCAACCTATCATCTCTCCTCCCCAAAGAGGGTGACCAAGGTGTAGACATTGCTGCACCAGACCTGGGTTTGGACTTCATTGCTCTGATGGCAGACATTGCACCTCCGTCTGCCAGAGTGTCTCAACCTCCATCTCCTCCAGTACAGGTTGATATTGATGATAAGGAGACATCGGGACATTCATCAGAGTTAGAAGGAGAAGAGACAGAGGATGACGACTCATGGTCCGACGAGGATGACGACCCTCAGGAGAAGGGCAAACAGATTGCTGCTCCAATAGTGGAGGAAGAGGAGCACACAAACATTCAGCGGGCCATACAACACTCGCTAGCAGATGTGGCCGCCCATGCAGATCCATCGGCCACTCAGCCACCAGTGGGCGAAGCTAGCAGCTCAGCAGCCCCAACACTAGCTCCCGTCCAGTCCAACAGCCCTCATTCAGCTATAAAGGGTCCACAGGCTACTGATTCCCATAGCAAGAATGCGCCCCAGGGAGCCCCTTGAACTCTAACTTCTTTTCTTATGCATTGGGGACAATGCATGATTTCGGTTGGGGGTGGTAGCCTTATCTGTATATTTGATCTGTTTTCTTGTATGTTTTGCGACATTAGTAACTGTAAAAAATATGTATTAGTGTTTAATTATTTCTATATATATGTTGATGTAGTTAATTAGTAGAAAGTAAAGTTTACCAATAAAGTGTGCCAATAAAATCCCCTTATTTTTTCTTTGCTGGGTTCTTTTTCAAGGGTGTAATAGTAGAACCAAGACAGTAAAATGAAACATGTTGATCGGGATGGTGTAATTGTCTAGTATCAAGCATGTGTATCTGTGTATAGATTATACCCTTTTTAACATATCAGCTGCATGAACTTGAGGCTCACTCTGTAACTCTAGGTCTACCTAGAGTCATGTATTTATATATGATGAAAGCCTTGAATTGCCAAATGTTAACTCTAAAGCTGTAAACTATGTTAACCAAACAGTTTGTGTGCCATGTGTGTGAGCTCTTTGTATAAATAGTTCTTGTGTTTGCTTCTGCCATCTAGAACTTGCCCGGTTGGTTTTTCGATGCTTATTATAATTACACTGAGTTGGAGAGAGGATCTTAGGCATTCTTTGTTTTATTTATGAAGCCTCTTTAGCCTTTTTAGCCTACCTGTGCATAAATAATATCACTAGTATCCTATTTGAGCCTTTTAACCTTTTCTTTGGCCTCCTCATTACAAACCTTTCCTTTTTGTAAGACAATTATCTCTTTTGAACCCGTTCCTCCTTGAACATTGAGAATTAGGCTAAAAGCCTAAGTTGGGGGTGTGGGTCAAAATGGAAATGGGTAAGGTTATGCAGTGAGGGTAAGAGCTTATACCTCAGAGTGCTAAATGTCAATTTATGAAAGCTCCAGAAAAAAAAAAAAAAAAAAAAAAAAAAAAGACAAACAGATATATGTGTGTATTTATAATTATGGAGCTTTGAAGGAAAGTAGAGAGGTATTTAAGGTGGTTCTATATTGGGAACTAGATGCCAATGCGGCTATGGGGTTTGAAAAGAAACAAAGTGTAAAAAGAAAAGAAAATGTGATTAGTGTTCAAGGAGGATGTAGTCACTTATATCTAAATACTTATCCTACCCTTCCCTAAACCTACATTACAAGCTTAAAAAGTCCTTATGTGATCTCCAATCGAGCGTTCTTAGAAGTAAGCGACGAATTAAAATAAGGGCGAGCCTATGGTATGGTGTGAGGTAACACTTGAAATTCTTTTCTGAGAGTGAGTGTATTTGCGAATTAGTCCCTTTGTGTTGTCATTATAAATATTGTGAGTTTGGGACTTTCTTTCTAGTGAGGGCACATGAACTACGAGGTTGAACAGAAGTTGAGTTTTTGAGTAAAACATAAGTGCACTCAGCTGAGGGTAGCATTTAGTCACTTTGTCTGAGGCTCAAAGTTCACAAGTTGAGTAGTTTTCCTTGAATATATTGATGATTCAGGAAGGGTAAAGTATTCGAAGATGCATGCTTGAAACACTAACAACAAACACTATCCAAGGTCATTATTGTTTCATGTTTTTTTGATGGAGTCTAGCATAGGATAATGTTGTCTTAGTTGCTTGAGGACAAGCAAGAGTTTAAGTTGGAGTGTTGATGTGCCGGAGAACTTCGGCACATTTTGATACTACTTACTTAGATTTTAACTTGTTTTACATGCAATTTCCCTAGGTACTTATGTAATTTTAGTGTTTTTGCAGTATATGAAGTGTAAGGACCTAAGAGCATGGAAAAGAGTTCAAAAAGCCACATAAAGACAAGGAAAGAGCAGAAAAGCATCGCAGAGGTGAATATGCAATCGCAAACATCACTTGTGAGCCGCAGACTTCACATCAAGATCGCAGAGCAAGACAGACTTCTGGGAAAAATTTTACGTCAAGAATGCAATCGCATATGCGATCGCATAACTGGTATGCGAGCCGTAGAATTGCACACGAAGATCGCAGACCAAAGCAGAGTCCTGGGCGAAGTTCAGAGTCAGAAATGCGATTGCATTTGCGATCGCATAACTGATATGCGAGCCGTAGAAGCAACCGCAAACCATGGATGCGATGAAGGTAAACCTAGGGTTGAAATCTGCGATAGATGTGTCAAAATTGCGGACCACATTTCTGTTATGCGATAGAAATGTGGTCGCATTTTTGACTTCGGGGCAGATCAGTCTGAAATTTTTACCTCGATTTTTGAGCCTCTATAAATAGGTCTACTAGGGTTATGTGGGGGCTATCTTGTCAGACTTTGGAGCAGAAAGTACAAGGCTTGGATATTCTTATCTCTTAGAAGCTTTTGGGTCAAGAATCTTTTACTTTGTAAGCTTTATGACAATTAATATTCTTTTGATTTCAGATTTTAGAATGAGTAACTAATTTCAAACATTGAGGTTGTGAACCCTAAATGGGTGTGATGTTATTGGGTGTTTGATATTGAGTATATATTTAACGGTTGATTGATATTTATTTACTTCTCATTCCTTAATCATTATTGGTGGTTGCAAACATTAACAAACGCCATTAAATTCCATCTTTGCTTGGGAAAGCGGGGTAGAGTTTGGTAGAAGTAAATATCAAAGACTCAAGGCTTTAAACCTTGTTTAATAAAATCACTTAGGAATAAGTGGGTTTTAATTTGGCATAAATTGATTGTTCTTAATGACAACTCTTTAATATTTGGAAAAATCATAAAGAGAAAATATTACCCAACTATTGAAAAATATTGGGTAGTCAATTAGACATCAATTGCATATCAAAAGATTCTTCCGTTAGAAATATATCATATTGACATCGATAGCATTACACTTCATTAATGGAGACAGAACTTTGGTTTCTTTAATCATATTATTCATATTCTCAATATTGCAATTAGACTTTATTTAAAACTAAGTTCAATTCATACTTTTGTTACGATTACCTGGATAGAATTACGACTGTAGTTGAGTATTATGCTAATCAAGTAAACTTTTCACACCTATTCCCTGTGGGATTCGACCCCAACCTTGTTGGGTTATTATATTTGACATCGACCGCTTACACTATTTATTAAGGTGTAATTTGAGCGTATCACAAATCAACTCCGAACTCCCTCAAAAATCAAAACCGACTACATGTACAAGTCATAATAATAATGTGAAGCTGCTCAAGGTCTCAAACCACCGAACGATGTGTTAGAGCTCAAAAATAACCTGTTGGATCGTTACAAAATAAAAAAAAGAAATTATTTGACTGAAACATTTAGAACCCCATTTGAATCAAAGAATTGATGAGTACATCATACTAGGCCTTAGGAGCTCGCAACAGACCGTAAATAGTTTTTATTGACATGGCATGCATAGTCAAGATGATATGTAATTTTATAATTGGCAGGTGGGAACATATATGCATCTTCATGAAGCTTCCCCTCAAGAAAAGCATTATTGACATCTATCTGATGTAGTACCCAATTATTTTGTACAACAAGGGTGAGCACTGTTCAAATTGTGATGGGTTTAACCACTGGATCGAATGTTTTTACAGAAATCAACCCTAGGCCTTTGCGTGAACCCTCTTGCAATTAAATGAGCTTTGTACCTGTATATGGAGCCATCAATCTTAATTTTAATTCGAAACAATTACTTATAAGTGACAACATTTCTGGTATGGATTGGTGGAACCAATTTCAAGGTCTAGTTCTTCATTAATTCATCAAACTCAGCATTCATAGCATCTGTTCTATATGAATTCTTTTGTGCTTCTTTGTGTGTCATAAGTACCGGGAGTGTATATTGGGTGAGTTGAGCTATGTCGTCAATAACTTTTCGTCGCTTGAAGATGTTATTTTGCGACCTTGTCACTACACTATTTTGTTTGTCATTTATATGATTGGCTTTTCATTTATATCTCGTCTATTGCATATTAACTAGAAATTGAGACTAAAACTAAAATTGAATTCGATTTAACATTAACTCAATTAATTTATACTACAACTAATGGGAACACATTGAGCATCAACAATTAGATAAAAAATAAAATTAATTAGCGGATATCATAATCAATATTTAGGGTTGCATCCATTGTTAAATTCTAGAATTGACCATCTTTGACTTTTTATTTATACCTCGTCAATCTTATACCTACAAATTAACTCAAAATTTAGACACAAAATAAAATCAAAAATAATTTAATATTGTTCTGACTAATGTATATTAATATTACATCAATGTGGAACACATTAAGCATCAAACCAGAAAGAGAATAAAATTAATTAGCTAATACATTATCTAATTTTAGTTTTTAGCAAGTTACTTCAATAAAATAACTATGCAAAAAAGAAAAAAAGATAGAAACACAAATATCGCAGCTTTATATAAATGCTGATATATTACAAATTCGAGTAATCTGACTAAAAATTTTCTACTATACTAAATACAACAATTACACTTTAGTTCCAAATAAGTTGTGGTTGACAATATGAATCATCACTTTATTTTAATTCAACCCATGTCATCATCGTGCCAAATAAATAAAATAATAATAGAAGTTTTGTAATATGTCAAATTTATTATCAACCAGTGGATATCACCTATATGGATATTTTTCTTCCATTGTATCCTATATTTAACTAAGTCTCCATTAATTTAAAGGATTTGTACGTCTCTCGAGAAAACTTCCTTCTATTGATTTTAGGTCTACCCCATACGATTTTAACACATTCACTTACTATAGTTTCACACCTATAAATCGATATATCTTTCGGTCAATGTAGGGCATGAACAAACTATTTAAAGCAATCTTATTTTATTTATCCTCAATGCACGTTACTTGCACCTTCTAGCGAATGTGATTATTTTTAATCTTACTAAATCTTGTATGATTGCACATTCATCTTAGCATCCACATCTCTGTAATATTCATCTTGTAGGTATTTCAGACGTTCGTTGCCTAGCATTCGCTATCATATAAAATTATCGGTCTTATAGCTATTCTATAAAACTTATCTTTTACTTTGGTAGGCATCCTTCTAGCACATAAAATTTTGGTAGCACTTCTCCATTTGAACTATCATGTTTTTGTCCTATGAGTAACATCTTCATCCGTTATTATATAAAATAAAAGCCTAAATATCTAAATTATTTGTATTTTTGTCACCTCCCGTCTAGTCTTGCCTTAACTTTGCTCTTCTCGTACTGACTAAATTTGCAGTGCATGTATTCAGTCTTCTATTTATCCTAAAAATCTTGCTTTCGAAGTATTTCTCCATAGTTCAAGTTTTTGGTTGACACCCTCGCTAGTGTCGTCAATTAATATAACATCATCCGTGAATAATACACACCATACAATCTCATCTTATATTGTATTGGTTAACTCATTCATAATTAGGGTAAATAAGTAGGGGCACAGTAGCGATTCCTGGTGTAGACCCACTATTATGGGAGAACTCCTCTATACCTCCTATTACCCTTTTCACACTAGTGATGATTCCTTCATGCATGTCTTTTATGTCACCCGTATTTTATTTTATTTTATATTTTTCTTTTTTCTTCACAGTCATAGCACGGTTCAAGTAATATTTATGTTGGTTCTTAATATTTTGCTCAATAATATGAGATACATGTGTAATGTGCATGTCAGAAATGTATTTTATATATATATATATATATATATATATATATAT
>MCJB01050323.1:2671-21625 GCA_002018475.1 Nicotiana obtusifolia
ATACAAAGCAATATATATATATATATATGTATATATATACATTATATATAACACTTATATAAAGCAATATATATATAATATATATATATATATATATATATATGTCTAATACATATACATAGTTTATATGCATATATATACAATATATACAGCATATATACAATATATACAAGACTTATATAGGCAATATATTTATATATGTCTAATTGCAATCTATATTAGTATATGCATATATAGTTTACAAGAAATTTCCGTTGATTAAAAAATATATATATATATATATATATGAACCGTTAGGCCCGCGGGCCCGGCCCCGGGGCCATGTGGGCTTAGGCCCGTAGCGGGCCGGTCCCTACCCACAGGACCACCAGGCCCGGACCTCCAGGCCCGTGCCCGCCAGGTCCAGGCCCGCCTAAGGCCCAGGCCCGCCGTGGGCCACAGCCTTACCTATACTATATGAACAACCCTCAAGACAACGATGGTATTGCAATTGTTCGATCAAACAAAGGAACGAGTTCAATTTGGAATCACACCAAAAATTGGACAAGTTCAAAGCACACAAGTTTGGAGCAAAGTTGTTGCCGATTTTTGTATTGAATATCAAAGTTAGGTGCTGAAAATAATGAAGTCTTTAGGCTTATAGAATGAGCCTTGTCCTAAATCAACTAGGAAACAAATAACTAATAAAAAAGCCACAATTTGGCTAAGTAAAGAGAATGGTCACGCAAGACCAAACAAGTAAGAATTAATGTCTTCCATAGAAACACAATAATACAACACAAACACATATGTACATCATCACACAAGATGTGTGAATGTTTGGCTCTTCTCCAAGGCTAACCAACGCCTTTTTTTGTCTTATCCAACATTGATGGCATGAACGTAGTTTGATCACATTGGCTTGCATGAATACGCGATCGCGACAAACCTCCCGCGATCATGTAGAACAACTCACGCAACAGCTCAGCCTCAACAACCCTATGCATTTGCGACTTCTCCCACGAGAACGCGAAGTAGCTCCTGCTTAAGCTCCGCAATCGTTAGACCATTTCCGTGATTGCATAGAACAACCACTCCACCAATCCGCTTTACTCTTAGCGATTGCGTCCTCTCTTCCGTGATCGCGATTTATACCTTGGACACAAGAAACCAGCAATCACAAAATAAAGGAAAATGGTCTGAAACCATCCCGAAACACATCTGAGGCCCCCGGGACCCCGTTCAATCACACCAACCAGCCCCAAAACATAACACGAACGCGCTCGAGCCCTTAAATCACACCAAATAACATAAAAACTTCGAATCGACGATCAAAATCCTTCTTTCAACTTTCAAACTTCGACGAACGTGTCTGATTCATACTTAAACATTTCTGAATGATGCCAAACTTTACGTACAAGTTATAAATCATGATACGAACCTATTCCAAGGCTCGAAACCTCAAACAGGCATCGATAACATCAAAGTCCACTTTAAATCAAGCTCAAGAAATTCTTAAACCTTCAAAATGCTAACTTTTCATAATAAGAGCCGAAATGCTCCCCGACCACCTAATACTCAACCCGAACATACGCCCAACTCCGAAATTATCATACGAACCTATTGGAACCTTCAAATCCCGATTCCAAGGTCGTTTACTCAAAAGTTAAACCTTGGTCAACTTTTCCAACTTAAAGCTTTCAAATTGAGAATTTTACATCCGAATCAACTCGGAACTTCCCGAAATTCAATTATAAGTATGTGTACAAGTTATAATACATGAAGTGAAGCTACCCAATGTCTCAAATTGCCGAATGACGCGCTAGAGCTTAAAACGACCGATTGGGTTGTTACATTTTTCAATCAATTATTTGTTGCCAGATATAATATCTTTCTTTTTTTCTTTTTATTTTCCTCCAAAGGGGAGAAAAGAAAAGAAAAACGTGGAAACGGAAAGTACACTGGGAGAGGAGATGTGACCGGGGCAAATGAAGACAAACATAAAAGTGGGAGTTGTCTGTTAATTTTGTCTTCAGTCGATATACAGCTAAATATTTTTTTTGAGAATGCCTCTTGAGGTTCGGATTTGTCAACTTTTGACATTTTTGGATAGATGTTATCTGAAGAATGCACTTATGTCAAAGATGTAACAGAAACGATTTTTAAAAAAAAATTACGAATTGAAATATAGCTAGTGTCTATAAAAACGAATTCAAAATTTAAACGTGATCATTTGATATTTAAAGTTCTTTATATTAAATGCCTTGTTATAAGTACGAAAATTATAGTTCAAAAAAGAAATCATTTAAAAGACTAACAAAGACGTAGACGGAACCCAAATGCAATGATGTCAGAGAATAGTATTTTTGTTTTTCACTCGATATTTAGTATATGTTTTGAGACTCGAATAATTAAGATTTGTATCAGCAAATTCTATTTTAGGGACTAAAAAATTTCCTACCAAAAATAATTTTATACCCATAATTCAAATTAAAACTTCTCATTAAAGATAAAGTTCCTATCACAACATTTGATTGTGTCAAAGAATAGAGTTGGACGGTAAGCAATTGAAATTCGTTGGGACTCTCAATTTTAGGTCTGTCTACCATATTCCATCAGCTGTTGATTATTGTTTTATTTAAAAAAGTAAAATACCTATTGTGTTGAATGGGAAAGGAAGAATTAATCTCAATCACCATGGTGTAGCAACATTTTCACTTGGGAACACGTCTATAATTTTTATGGTGAGAATTACGTGTCACATAATATAGTGTTGCGTAAATTAAATTGTCAAGTCTGTCAGCTAAAAAAAATTATGACTCAGAAAATCGCTAATATACTTTAAAAGATAAATTATAATAATGAAATAAACTTGAATGGGGTAGGAATAGGTCAAAAAAGACTCATTTTAGCATATCCAATTAATTCGAGATTGAAGTATGTGATGTTGCATCACGAACTTAATAACAAAGTTTTATGTTACACATATAATAATACACATTTAAATTGATAGAAAGAACATCTTTTTCGCTGATTCAATAAAAAAAAGTATTACATATGCTTAACTTTGATTAAGCATTTATGCAGAGAAGGAAACCAAGTCGTGGATGAACTTGTAAAGATAAACTGCGACAAAAATATAAAATTTTTACGGGACACTCTATTTGGTTACTCTCGTTTAATTTTTATTTACCTTTTAAAATCAAAACACAAATAATTCCAGACAAGCCGATTCTTCTCCGCTTTTCCTCTTCCTCCTCCTCCTTCTTCTCAATTGCTCTAAAATAAAGGTGATGACGAGTTTACCTAGTATTTGTGAGTAGGTTTTAAGTAGGTTTATGGTGTTTTACGGTAGTGAACCGCTGCAACACTCCTTTCTTTGTTACTGCTTAGGAGTTTTTCTTCTTCTTCTTCTTCTTCTTAGTTACAAAATAAGTTTGTTAGATTTATTATTCTTTTGATAAATTGATGATTGAGGTTTATACTTCATAATATTTGAAATTATATTTCAAATTTGAGCTTATTTAGAGTTAATTTGAGCATTGAATCATATGCTGGATTGTACATTTGAAGAACAAGTTTCTATTTATGGGCAATTTGAACTTCAGAAGAAGACGTCAAGCACATGCAAAAATTGCCTGTTCTTTAGAAGTATTCGCCTTAAGTGCATGCTAAGTGTAATTTTTGTACTTAAGACGAATATGTCTTAAGTGAAACTAATATTTTGCATACATTTAAGATGTTGGTCTTGAATATAAAAATTATACTTAAGATATATTTAAGACATATGTGCTTGAATTACAGCCAATTTTTTGTATGCAATAAAAATATTTTCGTATGAAATCCCATACTTCACATAAAATTTGTAATTTTAGACGCGAATAACACTACTTCAGTCGAGTACATTTCCGAAGTGAGTAAAATTGTAATATCTTTTGAACTTAGGATACAAGTTAAATAATGGCCCCCAAAATAAGGTATTTGGACACTTGCCCCAACAAAAATAAAGAAATAAAAGACATTTTATTTTTTGAAGCCCTATCCTCCCATGTTTTAAATTCCCATGTACTAAGACTTTAAGATAATCACAAGAAAGATTCTCATATGTAATACTATGTAATTTCTAATATTTTAATATAGATTTAACTTTTGAAAAATCAAATTGCTTAACTATGTAAATATATTTATCTTTGGGTTATCTCTGATTGTTAAAACTACGTCCGGTCAAGTTTTTGATTTGAGATGCACAACATGTATGCATATGCAACATGTAAGAATACTACATGCATCACATGCATCACTAGAACTGTTTTTGAAATTTTATTACGAAGATCAATAAGGGTTAGTAATACTATTAAAATAAGGAGCATAAGACGACAGACATGCTCATTCTCAAAGAATGCTAGATCCGCATTAATAGGCACACATATTCCTATGAAACCTTATTATTTACACCTCCAATTAAATATATGCAATTTTATATATATATATATATATAAAATTATGTCGCATCATATTAAGAATATTTTTGATTATCATTTAGTATAAGGTATTCTTTTGGAGTTCGACTAATTCGAATTCGTTTAGAGAAAATTTTATTTTGAAGGTAAAATATTTAGTAACTTTATTTAAAGCTTGAATCCAAAATTTTTAATTAAAGATAAAAGAGTATACTTATCATATTAAGTTTAGCAGTTGCATCATACTAAAAAGTAGTGTAATAGAAAAGGAAAACAAAAGCTTGTTCTGAGGGTTGACTTCACAGGATGGTGTGCTGCAGTGAACCTTTTCAGAACAAGATCACTACTTTTACCAATATGATATGTAATAGGGATTACCCGATTACTTTTTTTTTTTGTTGTAATACATAATCTCCTTATTATACCTTAGAATATCCACTTTTAATTTATTACAAGATTTATAAAACAAAATGAAGATATAAAAAAAATGAAAAAGGAAAGGCAAAGAAAAATAAAGAAGAGAAAAATAATGAGAAATAAATAATATTGAAAAAAAATATAAAAAAAGAGAACAATGGTACCTGTGTCATTTTTCCTACTTATGTTAGTTTAGAAAGAAAAAGCTAATTTAATCAATAACCTTGAGAGGGTTATGTAAATATTTTGAAAGGTTTTGGGAGTTATGTTACCCAAAAGGGAAAACTAAAGAGGGGTTATCCGTAAGGAACTACCGTTTGCAGCAAGATGTTGATTATTGGGCGTTAATTAAAAGAATTTGCACATGCTTTCTTTAATATTTAATTTAGACCTTGGAATAGCAATTATGGACTATACAAAGAAGCCTTTAAGATTTTCTAAAGTTTATAAATTTTTTCATATCATCCTTAAATACAAGAAGTAATTGTGATTGTTAAAAAATAATTGATATTGATAATTCCTTTTGCTTTTTTAAAAATAAATATTTTTCTTAAAGCTAATTAACTTCACGAGGAGCTCCCAAAAAAAAAAAAAAAAAAGGCTTCACGAGGAGCTGCTAGGACTTGAGAGATTTTATTTTTGAGCAGTTAACCGGCTTTTTATGGCAAAAAGAAGCTCATATTTCGTTATTCAAAGTTTTTATGGGAATATTATGTTTAATTTAAAGTCTTTGACTATTTAGGTTATCTTCTAATTAGGAACTTTCGTCTTTCATTTATTGTGGCACTACATTATTCAGACTTTTCATGCAGTATATATAGTAGTTGATAGACCAAACTTTCAATTGCATCCACAAATTTCTCCAATATTGAAAACCTAAAACAAAATTTAGTAATTGTTGTAGTCGTCACAACAAATTAAAGAGTGACATCTTTGTGGCATCACGAGTCACATATGGATAGCATTTGCTTTTATAATGATGTTTAGTTAAATGGAATCCATTAGGGCCGGCCAACTATTTCCCAGCATTTTAGCATCACTAGACTCAAGAAGCCCGTGATAATGAATACAATACCATGTAATAGTTTTCTCTCTTTTTGGTTTCACATCCGAGTTCAGTTTTATGTATTTGGGACAAGTCGATTCGCATAGTATAAAATTCATAAAAGGGTAAGCATTCTCTATAAAAAAAAGTTTGTTTATATAACTCAAATTCGAGACTTCTGATTAAATAAGAAAAGATTATATATATCCTTCGGAAAGAAGAACAAGATGAAAACAAGTAACCCTATTACTTTATGCCCTTTTGTTTTTTTTCAAAAGCTTCAATCAACAGCTCCAAAATACCACGCTAACACACGTGGGAAGAATGCAATAGCTGTCGATCAGTAAGTGTTTTTTTTCCCTTTCTTTGTAATGCATAGAAGGAATTTCCAATATTTCTTGACATTTGATAATTTTGTATGTGTTGTTTCAGTTTCGACTCTAAAAGTAAGAAGTATATGCTTACTGTATGCAAAATTACAAGAAAAGATCTGAAGCAGTTTTTACTAATTTGGGTTGACGAATCCTGGCAGTCGCACCGATCTTAAGTTTTTGACACATCATACATTGGATATTTATTATTTAAACTTTGGTTCACATAGGTTTCCCTTCAACTATACATACTGACTGAGTTCACATACAATTTCCTTGAACTACGTACATTGACTATTAATTTCTATTTCTACTTGCATATACCCAACTAGCTTTGCTGATATACTGCCTTTGTGAAACAAGTTAGATTACACAAACTAATACGCATATATATATATATATATATATATATCTTAAGTCCACTGGGAATAGTGTAGGATTAATATAATGACTCTGAGAGTCGCACAAGTTTAATTATATTATTTTAGAGGCCTAGCTAGATTTTTGGCGTTTGGCAACCTAAATAACCTTTTGTTATTTCTTTAAATCACTATTCGAATAGGATTTTTTTCCCCCTTAACAATTGACTAGCTATTTCCTTGATCTTTCTACTCGGATCATGTAGTCTAGTAATTTAGTTTTTGAGATTCATCATAACCTAAGCTTAATGCATAATGCTATTAGGACTTTATAATTAGCAGAGTCGTTCCAAATATTTAAAACATGCAGCCAACTACGACACTGATTTTGTTCCTTCATAGTTCATATCCAAACCCCAAGGCCCAAATTAATTATATATGACTATATCAATAATTAAGCCATATATCTATTCGAGTTTTGACAAGCAGAGTTATTCGACATTTGTATTGGTGAGTGATAACAAATATTTGGTAAATAATCCAAGTGTGCACTCAAACATTGTTAGGTGTTGTCTTAATTTTCTTATTATATTTGGTTTTCCTATCTTTTGAAGAAAAGGGCAACATGTTTATCATAACTGGGGTTTTCTTTTTTTAGAAGGAAAATATTATTCTTCCATATTTGGCTAGTCCCTTTTCTTGGAGGAAAATATTTAGATTTCTATAAATTGAGGATCCTTCCTTTTCATTCAGCAGCATCCATAATGTAGTCGTATGGGGTTTGAGAGGCTTGCTTAGGGGGAGAATTTTGGGACAAGTATTAGCCTGCCACATGTGTTTGCCTCTAATGAGGTTGTTCTCTCGATATTTTTTTACTCTCTTTTATATAGTTGATTACGCATCTCCGCCCGTGGATATAGGTCAATTGACCGAGCCATGTTAAATGTTTGTTCCTCTTTTGGTATATTCCTCTTTTGTTGTATGGTTTATCGTTGTTCAAGGTTTGGTTACTAGCTTCCGTACACCTAATTATTTCGATCTTAACAAGTGGTATCAGAGCGAGGTTCAAGACAAGTTCATCTAGGTGGGTTTAGTTATAGCTGCAACCTATTTGACAATAATCATGATTTTTGTCTGAGAAATTTGACCACAGTGCAACTCATGTTGAGACAAATTTTGTGGTGGAGATTTGGAGATGCGACCTGTTGAAGGTCATGTGAAGAATGTGGATCAAGTTTATTTTGTTAGAAAATTCAGGCCAAGGGGGAGAATTGTTAGGTGTTGTTCTGGTTTTCTTATCATATTTGATTTTCCTATCTCTTGAAGGAAAGAGTAACATGTTTACCACAATTGGATTTTTTCTTTTTCTTGAAGGAAAATATAATTCGTCCATATTTGGCTAGTCCTTTTTCTTGGAGGAAAAGGTTTGTTACTTCTATAAATTGAGGATCTTTCCTTCTCATTCAACAACATCCACAATGTAGCCATGTAGCATTTGAAAGTCTAGTTTAGTGTCTTGACCTGATATTCCACTAAGTCGTGATGGCACCTAACCCAACCCGCTAGGTACACCAAACAATATAAGTTACAACTAAACTGTAAAATCTACCATATACATAATAGAAACTACAACTGGTCAATACAACTATTCCCAGTATTGATAATACAAGTCATGAGCTACTATGATTTGGATTTACAAACTTGATATGAAGAATAAATACAACATTTGTTTGAAGTTCACATAAACAGAACTTAAACCCAAAACTACCATGAACAAGAAGTAGCTTGAATCTAGAACATGGGTACGTCTTCAATGCAAGGCTTCGTCCTCCACAATTACATAGTTCTAATATCTGCACGCAAGGTGCAGAAGTGTAGAAGGAGTACAGCCGACCCTATGTACTCAGTAAGTATCTTGACTAACCTCGGTGAAGTAGTGTAGAGGTTTTAAGTTAAGATACTCACTTACTAGGTACCTGTACTGATAATAAGTAGGAGAAACAAGGCAAGAGATAGGTCAAATAATGGCAAGAGCATCAACTAGAGAGCTATGGAGCAGTTAACAGACATGGCAATAAGTCATAACCTCATACCAATTTCTACGAATGAAACAAAAAATCATGAGGTACTTGCAAGGATCATAACCAAACATCAAAAACAAATACTGTTGCGGCATGCAACTCGATCCCAATCTCAATTAACACTGTTGCAGCGCAAAACCCAATCCAAATATCAATAAATATTATTGCAGTGTGCAACCCCATCCCAATATCAATAAACATTGTTGCGGCGTGCAACCCGATCCCAATATCATTAATATCACATAGAACCACAACAACAACCAAACACTAAGAAAACGGACAGACGGTATTCAACTAGGTAATACAGCTCAAACAGAGTAAGATGAGCAGTCCAATATCATAAGCTAGTCTATTGTGTATAATGACAAGGCTTCCACAAAACATAACACATAATCAATCTAAAAATCACCCAATCCGGTTAAGCAAAGGAGAGTAGGACATGAAACGAGTAAAGATATTTGTCAAGTAAGAACAGGAATAAATGAATGCATTCAATATATGAAATCATGTATCAAGTAAAAGCATGTAGAAAATAAAGACATTTAATAAGTGAAGGCATATGGTAAATAAAAGCATATAATAAGTGAAGACATGTAGTAAGTGAAAACATGTGGTAAATGAAGACACATAGAAGGTTAAAACATCTACCAAGTAAATCACGTGATAATTAGAGGCATGTAACACGTATGGGATAACAACAAGTAAAGGCATGAATTCGAAGAGGACATGTAGCAGAAGTAAATCAAGTAAAAGCGTAGATGTTATAGTAACATACAAGGTAAGGACATAGCTATAACAGTAACAGGGCAAATGAAAAACACAGAGGTAACTACATAAGGAACTCAAACGGAAGATATCTTATAAAACAATAATCATTTGTAGAAACCAAAGAAAAGGGCATATAAGTGTTTAACAAACGAGTAATCGTGACAGAATTTCAACTTTCTTTCTTTTCGCACGGTAATAACCAACAAACCAATCTCATTTCAAACCGCACGAAAATACTCATCGTACTAACCTTTTATCAATCACACGGACTTACCCATCGTTCCAAACATAGCCCTACGGCCTCAATAACCATCTATTATTTGGAATAAAGAAGCTCAAATAACATGACAATAACAGGTATAGATATAGGTTCGTTATACGACGATCAAGTTAAGTATGCACATTAAATCCTTTTTAAGATGTCATATATTCTAGCATGATTTGTAACGCAGTTAATTGAGTTTATTAGTCATCGAATTAAACGAAGCATAGGTTAAGGGAACATCAAGTTCAACAAAGCCACAAAGAAGCATATAATTCGCCCTCCCGAGCATGGAAACCCTGGCACAAGCAGACCTCGTATATGCATCACCTCTGCATGTAGCAAACAATATCAATTAGTAGTAAAAATTCTCCCAACCTTATTCCGGAATAATTTCCACAATCCAATACCTTCTTCCTTAGAAATACTCTTCAGAACGACCAAAACCTAGTCAAATATCATCTAACGAAGTCAAATAATGCTAAAGAATACATACCCAATCAATAAAGGTTCAATCTTATCCAAAAATTCCAGAAGTCAATCTGGGCCCATATGGTCGAAATCCGAGATTCAGACCAAATCCCCGTTGCCCATTCTCCCCAATCTCAAATATATGATTTGTTTCAAAATCAGACCTCAATTTGAGGTCTAAATCTCAATTTTAAAAAATTCCTAAATTCTACTCAAAACCCCTAATTTCTACCTTGAAATTCATAGATTTGATGTTAAAATTCATGAAAGAGTTGTTGAAATTGATTGAAAACAAGTTAAAGATGCATATCAATGAATTTGGAAAGAAGAATTCTCTTCAAAAATCACCTCTATGAAGTTTAGGGTTGAAAAATGGTGAAAAATGAGCTAAGTCCCGAGATTCCCCTCTTTTACCCAACTACAGATATCGCAATTGCAAACTCTTATTCCCAATTGCGATGATCGCAAAAGCGAAAAATCTCTAAGCTTGTTGATATTGCAAAAGCGACGAAAACATCGCAAATGCAAGCTTATGGCAGTCCGCAAATACAGACAACATCTTGCAAATGCGAACCTGCCCCAAATACTTCATAGTTGCAAATGCGACATGAACCTCGCAAACGCAAAACCCTCCACCATCGCATTTGTGGAACGCGAAGCTGACCTAGCCCTCTCTAGCATCGCAAATGCGAGCCTGACAACACATTTGCGAGGTTCGCATCTGCGAATAGGTTCTCGCGTTCGCAAATGCGAGACTTGTAGACCTAATGCACCAGCATTCCTTCTAAGCCAAAAATCAGTCCGCTAAGCATCCAAAACTCACGCAAGCCCCTCGGGCTCCAATCCGATCATGCACATAAGTGTAATTTCATCATATAAACTCGTCGGCTCACTCAAATCGCCATAATAACATCAAACAACAAGAATCGATGATCAATACTCAAGTACTTCAACTTAAAACTCAATTTTGCCAATTTTTTACATAATATGTCGAAACGCGCTCGGGTCAGAGCCCTAACCAAATATACGTACAAGTCCAAAATCAGCATTCAAACCTACCAGAATTGTCAAAACAGTGATCCGAGTTTGTTTATCAAAAAAGTTGACCGTGGTCAACTCTAGTTATTTTTAAACTCAAAAATCACATTGTGTTTAAAAATTCACATTTATTTTTTTGAAAATCGACACGGACCACACACGCATCATCTAATAGAGCTATGAAAAGTCTCAAAACACAAAAAGGAAAGATAGTACTCAAAACGACCGGTCGGGTCGTTACATTCTCCTCCACTTAAACATACGTTCGTCCTCGAACGTGCCAAGAGTCGCTCCAAAGCCATCAATTATCTAAATGAACTCATCATATCCGTACCCATGAGTGTGATCTTGTACCATCCGGTCCATATAAGTCCATGAACATGACCCCGACTTAAGATTCTTCCTTTGACCTTAGCCACTCCGGGGGTGGAACACTCCAACATCTGAAACCTCCTATGAGATCCAATCCTTATATGTACACACTGTATCAATCAAACAAGCTGCATCAAACCGCTAATACACTGCTAAGATCAAACCACACAATGTACCACATACATCATGTACTCACAGCAATAACGTCTGACCACCTTAGCTTCTTATTATCAATCCAGTACCGATAATATACTTCATATCTAATGAAACCTCATTCCGGACCTCCACAATGCTGCTAATGATAAAAGAGACATGCAAAAACTCGTAACAACCCCTGAAATTAACAAGTCGAGGAGCTCCCTTATCCGACAAGGACAATTGCTAAATTTTAAGCGAACATATGATATATTATTCTTCCAACATTCCTTATCCCCAACAATAGTTCAAACCCCAGGTCAAAAACCTCGTCTCACCCATTACAAGCAGCCCAACCAACAAATCACACCAAAAGCCACATGGAACCTCACATAACGCGGTCCGTACCCTACTAAGCAATAACTCAGATATATTCAAAGAATGGAAGAAAAACAAGGTACGAGGACTATCCAACAAGTATAAGTAATATAACAACAAAAACGTAATTTCATGAATTCATCCCACAAAGGGAAAATAAAACACGCGAAATAAACATAAGGATGGATATCCCACATAACTCTGTTGTGGCGCACAATCCGATCCAAACATATCAATCCATATAGGGATACCCATCGAGCCATAGTGCTCGTGCTTACTAAGCACATGTGCATCAACATCAAACACAATAGAATGCACAAATATGACTATGGGGAGGTGAATAAACATAACAGAATATGGAAAAGAGGCAAGTACAGCTAGGGCGCAATAAGCAAATCAACATCAAAAGGGCCATCTCGCTCATATATCACCACAAGGCCTAAACAAGATCACATCATGCACGCGAATCACCAAATAGCCTCACAACCCATCATAGCATAAAAGAGAAACACATAACATAGACCAGGGCACGAATAACATCCATTCCACCCAATGATGTACCTACAGTAGCAATTGTGTAAGAGTAAGCAAACCCGATTTGATATAGAACATACATTCTCATTAGACCAACAAACAACCCCCAAACCAATTCGAATAATTCCTAAATAGGTATATAACTTTCCAAAAGTCCATATGAACTATCCATATCACATACCCTTAGCTATCAAATTCTTAACATCTTCACAGTCCGTAACCAAGAAATCGTCTTCCTACGAGAACATCTAGTCTCCAAACCTCATGAATACCAAAATCTACATATCCGATCCCAACTCCGCTACTCAAATGACTGATACATCACTCATACACCATCATCTTATAGAAAAATGCTCACATAGCTCTTCTGCACCACGTAGCAAATCCCAAACCTCAGCAGCTCCAAACCAGGCGACCACCGTAATAGTAGTCAAGCATCCGCAAGTCAAAATACAATGTGCCTCTTAAAATGCAATCCCTTCTGAAGCGATACCAAATAGTGCCATCATTTTCTTAAACATACGAAATCGTCCTTGCACTCATGACCTTCCCTTTGAAACTAAACCGCAACCTTGTACCCGTCACTTCCAACCCCACATGGCGCACCGCAACCCTCATGCTAGCTTGGGAGAATTCTAAAACATCATGAAAAACTCTAAATCACCAGTAAGATGAACAACTCATCAACCAAGTACCATCCATTTAACTCAATCTGGAAGGACATCACCACACACAACACACCTTCTCTACCCGTAGAAGATATCAACTCCAAACCGTGGCCATAACCATTGTGAATTCTTCTAAACTCATTAACACATAATCAAGTCATCAGAACTGATTTTCTCTAACTCAACTGAGTCACGCAGACTGCTAAACCCAACAGTAACTCACTCTGATATGCTTGCTCTAAAAGGACCTTCTGCGAATCCGAAGTTGTTTGCTGTATCTCTCTATTACTGCCATGTAGAGTCCATATTGATATAGAAGTACTTCCAATCCAGGCACCATCCACTACCGATTCCAAGCTCTAACCATACACAAATATGAAAATCCTTAAATGTTACATATGAACATGGAACTCATTAGAACCTCCTCGAAAGTCATTCATCTTGATCAAATCTCCATTACACCACCAATACAAACCGTGCTTCACCAGCTCATGAGTATCCAAAGAAGCAACCAAGCGATTTCTTTTTCCTTGGACACTACAACCACAACGAGCATCAAACCTGAATCATCCCAAGAACTCTATTTACCCATAAGGTGTAGTACATCGTGCATCCACCGATCCCTTGCTCGAAATCATCCTCGATGAAACCCTTCTCAAATCATAGTTAATTCACGAGCATTCCAAAGTCCAAAAACTGATACAACACATGACCCTACAATCCGATTGCCGATAGCAGACTCCCCTACTTGGCTCGAAGCCGTAGAATATATCGTTAGTAATCCACAGTACAATGCCTTCATAGCTGCCCGACACCGCACTATTAATCAGCTGAATACTTCATAAACTCATGTGACACCAGTTATCAAACACTCCAAAGACTCCACCAAGCACAAGGTCATCCTTGTGATAGTCAAACTAATTTCCTCAAATTCTCCAAAATATTAATGTATGCATTCCACTTAATAGAAGCCTCATACAAAACATGCGACCTCAACTCTCCACGCATGAGATAACCCTCCGGCTCGAATCAAATCAGCACCTTCCCATGACCCACCATGGTCACAATAACTAGGAAACTGACTGATACTCCCGAGTCTACACTCGTCGACAAGATGTAAGAATCTACTTCATCCCACAATGAACGACTGGAAGATCTACCAAGACATCAACATCAAAGCGTGGACAATATATTGCGATTGTAATCAAGCAGCAACAGCCCTTCGCAGCCCATCTGCAAAATCACAAGCTGTCGGTGCACAATGATACTTGGTGCTCAACATCGCATATGGATGAATAGAAAGAATCAAAGTTGCAGATTTCAAGCTGAAACAAGGTCGCACGATAAGGAAAGAAAGATGGAAAGTTTTCTAAATGCCCTATAGCCTCTCGAAGATAGGTATGGATGTCATCATACTGATCCGCATGACTCTACTAGACATTTTCTCATGTCTCGCAAAACCTACAAACCTAGTGCTCTGATACCAACTTGTCACGATCCGAAATTTCACTAAATCGTGATGGCAACTAATCCAACTCGCTAGGTAAGCCAAACAATATAAGTTACAACTAAAATGTAAATCAACCATATATATAATAGAACTACAACTGGTTTTAATACAACTAACCGAAGGATTGGTAGTACAAGTTATGATCCACTATGATTTAGATTTACAAACTTGATATAAAGAATAAATACAATATGTGGTTTAATATCACATAAACATAACTTAAATCCCAAACTACCATGAACAAGAAGTATCTTGAATTTGGAATACGGGTACGTCTTCAATGCAATACTTCGTCTTCCATATCTACGCAGCTCCAAGATCTACAAGCAAGATATAGAAGTGTAGTATGAGTACAACCGACCCCATGTACTCAGTAAGTATCTTGACTAACCTCGATGAAGTAGTGGGGGGGTTTTAAGTTAAAGATACTCACTCACTAGGTATCTGTGCAGATAATAAGTAGGAGAAACAACGCAAGAAGTATGTCGAATAATGGTAAGAGCATCAACTAGATAGCTTTGGAGAAGTTAACAGACATGGGAACAAGTCATAACCTCATACCCATTTCTACAAATGAAACAAAAAATCACGAGGTATGTGCAAGGATCATAACCAAACATCTAAAACAAATACCATTGCAGCGTGCAACCTGATCCCAATCTCAATTAATATTGTTGCGGTGTGCAATCTGATCCCTATATCAATAAACACTGTTGTAGCATGCAACTCGATCCCAATATCGATGAACACTATTGTGACATGCAACTCGATCTCAGCATCATAATATCATATGGAACCACAAAAACAACCAAACGCGGGATAAGGTTACAACATAAAACTAAGAAACAGAACATGCGGTATTCAAATAGGTAATACAACTCAAACAGAGTAAGATGAGCATTCCAATATCACAAGCTAGTCAATCGTGTATAATGACAAGGCTTCCACAAATTATAATACACAGCCAATCAAAAAATCACCCAATCTGATTAAGCAAAGGAGAGTAGGACATGAAACGAGTAAAGATGTTTGTCAAGTAAGAACAGGGAACAAATAAAGGCATTCAATACATGAAATCATGTAGCAAGTAGAAGCATGTATCAAGTAAAGACATTTAATAAGTGAAGGCATATGATAAATAAAAGCATATAATAAGTGAAGACATGTTGTAAGTGAAAGCATGTGGTAAGTGAAGACATGTAGTAGGTTAAGACATCTAACAAGTAAATCACGTGACAATTAGAGGCATGTAACATGTATGGGCTAACAATAAGTAAGGCATGAATTCGAAGAGGACATGTAGCAGAAGTAAATCAAGTAGAAGCGTAGGTGTAACAGTAGCAGACAAAGTAAGGACACAACTATAACATTAACATGCCAAATGCAAAACAAAAAGGCAACTACATAAGGAACTCAAACAAAAGATACCATACAAAAACATCAAATATTAGTAGACACCAAAGAAAAGGCATGTAAATGTTTAACGAACAAGTAATTATCAGAATTTCAACATCCTTTATTTTAGTACGGTAATAACCAACAAACCAATCTTATTTCGAACCGCACAGAATTAATACTCATCGTGCTAACATCTTATCAACCGCACGGAAATACCCATCGTGCCAAACATAGCCCTAAGTCCCCAATCACAATCTCTTATTACGAATAAAGAAGCTCAAGTAATTTGTCAATAACATGCATAAATATAGGTTCATGATACAAGTTAAGTATGCAACGAATCTAAAAAATAACACATTAAATCCTTTTTAAGATGTCATATATTTTAACACGATTTCTAATACAGTTAATTGAGTTATTAGTCAATTGAATTAAATGAAGCATAGGTTAAAGGATCATCAAGTTCAATAAAAGTACAAAGAAGCATATAATTCTCCCTCCCGAGCATGAAAAACCTGGCACATGCATATGCGCTCGTCACCTCGCATATGCATCAACCTTGCATATAGCAAACAATAACAATTAGTAGGGAAAATTCTCCTAACAAAGCTAGGCAAGATGCTTATCTTATTCAGAAATAATTTCCACAATCCAATACCGTTTTCCTTAGAAATACTCCTCAAAATGATCAAAACCTAGTCAAATATCATCTAAAGAAGTCAAATAATGCTAAAGGAAACATACCCAATCAATAAAGTTTCAATCTTGGCCGAAATTCCAAAAGTCAACAAAAGTCAACCCGGGCTCACGTGGTCGAAATCCGAGCTTCTAACCAAATTCCTATTACCCATTCACCCCCAAGCCCGGATATGTGATCTGTTTCGAAATCCGACATCAATTTGAGGTCTCAATCTCAATTTTCTTACTAACTTTCACATGACACCTGATTATTTCGATCCTAACAGACACAACCATTATACATATACACTCCATGTAGCTAAGGTGGGTATGTAGGTCCAAGCATAGGGTAGGAACAAAGTCCGTGATTCCCGACGCAAAGGAAGCTGCAAACATGCAAAACAAATTCATCCTTTTCCTTTCTTTAAGAGTACTTATACAGATCACCATCACATACAGCAAGGCATCATACACTTAATGTGTCAGCACAACCGAAAAAATATAATCATTTCCTATTATACTAAACCATACTAATATACTATCGGTTAAGAAATAAATTAAGGTGATACTATATATTTACTAATAGCGGTTAAGCAGTAAAAGTGTATTAAAAGGCATATATCATTCATTAGTTTGATTTAAACGAGATGTGGATAGGTATTTTCGTACTCGCTACCATTAACAATTCATGTTAGTTCTGCTCGCTTGACTCAAATTTTTTGTCCAAATATTCTTTAATTAATTCTCCCCACCCCACCGCTGCCCCAAACCAAGATAATTGCTCTCCAGATACTCTTCTTTATACCATTATATTGCACTTAAATTTTCTTTGATATGTCACGTTATGTTAGATGAATTCTGGGCCATGTTTGATAAAAAATTAATTTTGTCCAGTGGAAGGACAATTAAGTCGCTCAAGAATTAATATAAATTGGGATAGATCAAATGGGACAAATTGAACGAGGGAAAATTTTCCTTCTTTCCAATGTGAAAGAGCAGGGAAATTTGGAAAACCGATATAAGCTGCTAAGTTTATATTGGAATCTTTTGGTATTGATCGTATTAAAAATGGGAGAATTTCAATCTTCATTGATCAATGTGGTCCAAGACTCATTTCTATAAAGCAAGAGAAACCAAAATGTATTTTTGACTTACCGAGACTCAGTCTATAAACAAGACTATATTAAGTTTCTTAGGCCTTTGTACTGCCGTTGAAATTTGTAGAAATAGGTATGTTTCTCAATGATGTTGGAGGCTTGAAGCAGTCCACACAATTCTTTTTATAATTATGCTATTCGGACTAGTTTGTGTGTATTTTAACTAATTTCAGAAAGTACATGTTATCTCCCATTATTATAGGTGCGAGATAACTCTGTCTATCAAAATTTGGACAGATAAAGAAATCGCTAATTTTTTGGCCCCTGAAAATAGTCCACACAATTTACTGAATTATTTTACAATACCATGATATATGTTGATCTCCAGATTTTTCATAATAGCTATGTAATACTCTCTCACTCGTATTTTTGTATGATAATGTTTGATATGAGTACGGAATTTAATATAATAATTTAACTTATATATTATATGAGTGGTAGTGTGAAACAATATTTATTATTGAAAAAATAGTTTGATAGAAACAACAGTTGCTAAATGAATTTGAGTTGTTGAAAATTAATGAAATAATGTCATATAATTATTTTAGAATGTCTAAAAAGAGAAAGAATGTTATAGTAAATTAAGATAGATGGAGTATTATTTTGTTGTATTTTGAAGGGAAAAAAAGAAACGTTTTCTTTCCTTTTTTCTTTTATATTTAGAAAAAGGCAATTTTCGAGACATGCTGCTTTTCCTACAGATGCTTTACAACTTAGAGCTGGCCTCACATGACGTAAATTTTGCCTTTAGTTTTAAGATTTATAGTGTTAATTATGATGTGCATCATCCATGGAATCATGCATGCATGGATACATATAATAATTAATAAAGAGTTAGATAAATAATTGCTTAGATAGAGGGGGGGGGGGGGG
>MCJB01050323.1:21645-37530 GCA_002018475.1 Nicotiana obtusifolia
GGGGGGGATCTTCCATCTTATGTCTAGGGTTTGATTTTCCCATTGGTTCTACGTAGAACTGTAACTTCCAAATTTTTCCTTTTCCGACATCAGTCTATGGAATATTTCACTTCTAAAATTTCATGTCTGCCATCTCCTCAGATAGAAAGAAAATTTAGTTTAGAGCTATGCAGTTTGTAAGAGGCCCTAATTCATCACAGGAGATGCTAAAAGATTTAACGTTTCCTTCTTCTCCTTTTTTGTAGATCATATTGCAAGAATCTCAAGTTTAAGACAAGCTAAAAAGAGAAACTTATAGTAAAAGATGATGGAGGATAGTGGCGAGACTGGATGTAATTCCAAGACGAGCTCGAATTCAGGAAAAAATGAGGATGAAGATGAGAACAATTTGAGCAAGTTTAAGGATGGAGGAAGCTCAAGCAATAGTACAGTTGAAGAGAGTGAAAAGAAACCCTCTGTGAGACCTTATGTTCGATCCAAGATGCCTAGACTCCGATGGACACCTGATCTCCATCTCCGCTTCATTCATGCTGTGGAAAGACTTGGTGGACAAGATCGTAAGTTTTTACAGCATCTTTGAGCTGGTAATAGCTAATTAATCTCTAATTCTGTATTATCTCTAATAGTTTAAGCTTTTAGATGAGACGGTCACACAGTTCAATATTGATGATTTATTAGAGTATTTAGCCTTGTTTAACAATTTGCCTTTTTTTCTTTTGCTTCTATTTTTGGTGCAGGAGCAACACCGAAGTTAGTTCTTCAAATGATGAACATAAAAGGACTTAACATTGCTCATGTCAAGAGCCATTTGCAGGTAAATTAGAGTTTCTATTATAAAACTCAAGATCTATAAGTTTTTGGTTCATTTAAATTCAGATGAAAAAGATAATGTTATCTCACTTAAGGCTTCTCTAATTAACTTTTCTCCCTTTGATCTGTTTGTGTCTCATAGATGTATAGAAGCAAGAAGATGGATGACCAAAGTCAAGGTATGCTTTTATAATATTTCTCTCTTTGTTGGTTTCAAATTTTAGGTTTTTTTTTTTGGGTAGTAAATTTTGATTCTGACTTATTTTCTATAGGTATTGCACATCACAGTCTTTTTATGGAAGGTGGAGATCCAAATATCTACAACTTGAACCAACTCCCTATGTTCCCTACTTTTCATCAGAGGCTCAATTCCACTTTTAGGTATGTAATGCATATGATTCCTATCTTAATTTCCTGCTTTCACTTAGCTTCCTCTTCATATTATAAGCATATCGAGAATTTAAATTTAATGGATAGAACGTTATGTTCTCATAATTAAGTCTATTGTGCTTCAGCAATCATAAGATCAGAAATTAGTATTTGTTGACATTTCAGTGATTTAATTGTTCATACATATTTTAATGCACCGATTAAAAAAATTACTAGATTCGACTGATATCAACCCTTTGAAACTGCATTTCATCCGCCTCTTTTATTTCCCTAAAAAAAAGGAATACAATAATTCTTTGTTTAAACTCATTTTCTAGATATGAAGATGCTTCTTGGAATTGTCATGGTAATTGGACAAGGGGGCAAAGCACACTAGACAGGAGCAGTCGAGGATTTTACACAACACTGACTGAGAGGATCTTTGGTAGCAACCACGGTAGGGAAGCAAATGAAGATTTATGTAAAAGGAATCCCTCTTTCATCAGTGAAAGATCCACTTTACAAACACATGAAATTAAAGATGAAATGGGATTTTCTCTTGAGCGTGAAAACCATAGTGGTGAGCTCACTCCAATATTATCTCATATTGCTGCAAAAGCTCAAGCAAGAGCCATAAATCTTCAGAAGCAGACTCCTTTGAAAAGGAAGATTTCAGATTGTGATCTTGATCTGAAGTTATCTCTAGGGGTAAAGCCAAGGAATGAAAGTGATAACCTACTGTGCACAGACTCTCCGAAAATGCTGCCGTATTCGTGTCCGATTTTTCGAAGAAACACTATTTTTGGAGAATCCAACACGCAGAGTCCGAGCAATGTAGGTGATAACAATGATGATAATGATAATGGGAGTAGCTTATCATTGTCATTATCCTCACCATTGTCTTCTTCAAAGGTTACAAGGTTTAAAGAAGATGGTAACAGTAATGCTACAACAGAAAATGCAAGAAGAGGGGCAAGTACTCTGGATCTGACTCTATGAATGAGGACAGTATTCTAAGTGAGATCTTGAGGTACTTGTTTCATATTGTTGTTGACAATCTCTTTTGTACCATTTACCAACTTATATTATTATTACTACTATATAGTACTGCTGGCTTTTGTTGTTTCTGTTATTATCAAATAAGTTTATCTTAGCAAGAAACTTGAGTGTGTGAAATTTAGCACCAAGTTTAGCCTCATGTGGGTTCTTAACTTTTTGTGGATAATCATGGTGTATGTGCCAGTTTATCTTCATCTTCACTAATTTTGCAGGGCATATTTTATCTCCCATCAGTAGTATAGATAACTGGTATTTTTATTTATCGAAACTTATACAAATAAAAAGAAGTGCTTTTATTTTCGCTGTAATTTAAACCCGAGACCTTATGATTGTCAATGTGATTCTATACTTCATTGCATGGAAAGAGAGAATCGCGCCGATAGTTTCAGACATTATTGAAAAAGTTGAGATTTATATTTATGTGTGCTTTTCCAAATAACTAGGATTATTTTTCCCAAGAAATGACAAAGTGAATGTGAGTTGAGGATTACCCGACCTTGATATAAGGGAAAACTCATGGGTAATTGTGTTGGACTAGTGTCTGAGACATACTATTAGGAGTGTGTAACAAAACCCTGTATCCAAGATCTTACAAACTTAGTTATAAAAATCATCATTGGAAGCTGAAAAGTCACCATAAAGAAAAGTATCACTATAGAGTAGTGGAGTTATACGGTTGTCTCATATGGTTATGTAAAAGTTATTAAAAAGATTTATAAGATATATTGTTTGCTACTTCATTCATTTTCCTAAATTAAGGTTTTTAGTTGGAACTCATGCAATTTCTTTCCTATGGTCTGAATCTCAACTTGTAAGTCCCTATTGAAGTTCACATGTGAACTGCAATATTGTGTTACAAGTGGTTTTATATAGTTATTATGCATGGATGGGGTAGGGCTTTCAAGGGGATTTATGAGGCTCTTCTCAATTCCAATACCCATTACTTTTAAGATTTTGAATTAGATGTTGAGATTCGAGGCAGAACATCTTGTTTGTGTTCTTGATATATAGCTGCATATATTTGGCAAGGAACTCAAAGTTTGTACCGAAAAAGATAGTATATAATTGTTGGAGTATGTTAATATCATGCTAGATAGAGTACGTGGCGGTGAGAGTTAAACTGATGATCTATGTCTACTTTGATAACATAATGGAGTGTGTGACACTTATCTAAAATATTAAGCATTTAAATAAAATATACTTTTATTTATTTAATTACGTCTTCAATAATATTCAACCGCGTGGTAGTCCTATATATCTATATATCTATACGTTTTGGTTCCAACGTAAAGGGATAGTGTAACATGAATCTTTGTTAATCTAGCAAGGTTTTTATATTCATTCAAGATTTTCACTACTAAAAAACTGGGTAAACCATCGGCAGGATACCGATCAAAACCGATCAATCAATAAGCCAACGAATTTACCAACCGAAACGGTCGGAAATAGCCGATTTTTTTTTTATTTTTTTTTACCAAACCGGGAAATCCACTTTCCTATATTTTCTTTTAGCCGGAAATTTTTTTATGCAAACATACCGTCAGTTAAAAATAGAAATATTGTAAAATTATTTTCCCTACCCAGCGCTTTCGGCCGGACTTATTTTTATGATGAATATTTAGTTATTTTTCGAGATTATCAATCGATTTTGGTCGGGTATGTTATGAACTGACTGATTTTCGGTCAGTTTTATTGTCAAATGTGGTCAAACTTTCATATTAAATTGAAATCTACAGTCTACTTAATATAATTAATATTCCAAAATAAAAAATACAGTTATTTTCAATACAGATAATTAATGTACTAAAGTAACCTTTTAATCTTTAAATAATGCAAATAATATGCGTGATTATCTTGGAGACAGCCTCGTTTAGACACTTAGCCTCAAGATTTACAACAACAATAACACAATAATATATCTAGTAAAATTTCACAAGTGGGATCTAGAGAGGATAGTGTGTACACAGACCCTACCCGTGCCTTGTGAATGTAAAGAAGCTATTTTTGTAGACTCTTGGCCCCAGCAGTTATAAAAAAGAAATGCGGTCGTAGAGAGACGATGGAGAAAAAGTAATAACAACACTAAGAAAAATAAGATATCTGAAGCAGAAAATAACATGTAGTAGTAGAAATCTAAGAATAAGAAATACGGGAGTAATACTAATACTACTGGTATAGAGAAGAAAAACGCGCGACTACTTGCTAACCTACTACCTTAATCCTTGACATTCACACATTCTTATCAAGGGTCACGTCCTTAGTAAGCTGAAGATATACCATGTCTTGCATAATCACCTCTCCCCAATACTTCATACCGTCCCTCTCCTTAGATTCACCTTTGTCAACCTCTCCCACCTCCTCACTGGGAGCATTTATGCATCTCATCTTCATATGCTCAAATTACCTCAACCTCGTTTCCCGCATCTTCCACCACAGAGGTCACTCCCACCTTGTTCCGAATATCTTCATTCCCGCCGTCAAGATTTACAAACGGACTAAGTACACTGGAGCATCTAGTCAATTAAATTCAAGAATGATGCCATGACCTAAATTAAATAAAGTAATTGGAAGCTCTATGTATAATATCATAGGGTCGACTAGATAATTGGTTCACCAAGGGATCCACTAAATACAATCACTTAAACTCAAGAATGAAATTGCATTATGTAAATAAATTAAGTGATTTGAAGCTCTATATGTCCTATTTTCTACTAGTTTGCTTCACCAAGTGATCCGCCAAGTTTTCGAGCGGACTATTGATCGAGTCATGTGAATAAGGCACGCACGTTGTCATATGAATTAGGTGTTAATTAATAGGAGTGGACGAGATGATCCGCCATAATAGTTTATATGATTAAAGTTGTACAAATAAATTCGCATGTATGTAAAACGAAGTAAAATATGTATAGGCAAGTACAATGATCAACTAGATATAAATATATGAACAACGATCACCATAAATAGAAAAAGTTAGCATCATTTATGGTTATGAATAAATAAATAAATACTAATAATTTACAAAACATGCTTCAACTTTATCAAAGGATCGCATAAATAGTAACATATGTCAAAATATATCTCTATAATTACTTGACTAATAAGATAACTTTTTTATTTAATTTTGATAATCAAATAATAAAATTATGCATATTTTAGCTATATAGCTAACTGAATTGATATTCTGTTAAATTATATAAAAGGTTTTATCTAAAATCGATTAAAAGCCGTCGATTTTTTTAGTCAAATACGATCACCTTTTTGTTTAAAAAAATATTATTACATACCCACCGATGGTTGGTTTTCGTGGTCAAACCGGTCAATGGCCATTAATGTACCAAACGAAATCGGTGGGAAATTTCCATTTTAAGATCTGCATCGACCTCTCTCTCTTCTCTCTTCTCTCTTCTCTCTACTCTTTCATTCTTTTTTTTGTAACGATCCAATCAGTCGTCTTGATTTCTAGCGGTTCATTTCGTGATTTGAGACTTTGAGTGATTTCAGATGATGTATTATAATTTGCGTGTATAGTTGCTTTTAATTTTTGAGTGGTGCGGGGTAGATTTGAAAGATTAATTCTTAATTAGGAAATTTTAAGTTGGAAGAGTTTACCAAAGTCTGAATTTTGAGTAAACTGATACGTTCAAATTACACCTATATAAATAGTGTAAGGCGGTCGATGTCAAATATAATAACCCAATTGATCGAATCCCATATGGAGTAGGTGTGAAAGGTTACTTGAATAGTGTGTCATTTGACTAAGGCCGTAATTCTACTCCATTAGTTTGGAAAAAGTTTGATAATTGTGAATTATAAAGAGAAGCTATTTTGTTAAGAGAATTGATTAATTGGATTAAGAAACCGAGGTTGTGTCCCCTTTCATGGAGTGTAATGCTATCAGTGTTAATATGATATATTTCTAATGGGAAGTCCTTTGATATGCAAATGATTTCTAAATGACTACCCAATATTTTCCAATAGTTAGATAGTATTTTCCCATTTTCCCAAATATAAAAAAGTTACAATTAAGAACAATCAATTTTTGCCAAGTAGAACCTACTTATTCCTAAGGGCTTCTATTAAATGAGGTTTAAAGCCTCAAGTTTTTGCTATTCATTTCTACCAAAACCTAACCTACTTTTCCAAGCGAAAGATAAAATAAAATGACAGTAGTTAATGTTTGCAACCACCAACCATAAACGAAGCATGAGACATGAATAAAAATCAACAACCCACTAAATATATTGGTCATGACCCCAAAATCCCATGTTAGGAAGTCGTGATGGCACCTAGTCTATAAGACTAGGTAAACCTAACACAGATTGAGAATTTATCAGAAATAATGACTAAGATATTAAATTAAACTGATAAATATCATAATAAAACCCAAACGGAACAACAGTCATATAATCCCAAAAAACCAGTGGTACAGAGTAAGCTCTAATGAAGTACACTAGAAATCCCTAAATATAATACTGTTTGATAGGAAAATAAACAGTAGTAAAGACAATATCAAAAGGTGACTCCGAGGCGTGCGAGCTTGTATACCTTGAAGTCTCTGATATGGCTGAATCAACTCACTGGCATCCGACACGGGTAGAAGTACTTGGATTTGTACAAATGTGCAAAAGTGTAGCATGAGTACACCACAACGGTATCCAATAAGTATCAAGCCTAACCTCGGTAGAATAGTGATGAGATCATGTCATGATACCTACTAGACATGGAAACCTGTGCAGATTATTTATAAAATCTAACAACGGGGAAGTAAAGGAAAATAAATATCAATAAAATAATTTATCAATACAAGGCTACAACGATGCAATAAATGACAACAAAGAGTGTACATGTGATAAAGACAACAAGTAGTCAATTACAATCAAATACGAATGAAATTAGGTAACAACAACAACAACATACCCAGTATAATCCCACATAGTGGGGTCTGGAGAGGATAGTGTGTACGCAGACCTTAGCCCTACCTTTGTGGAGATATAGATACTGTTTCCAATAGACCCTTGGCTCAGGCAAGCATAGGTACCACAATAATAACCAAAAAAATAAGACGGGACAACACCAAAAAAATATGTAAAAGTAGCATACACAATAAGATAGTAAGATGATCGAAATGTAAAAAAATGACAGGTATTCAAATAAGCCTACTACTAACCAAATGCGAGAGTACGTACTAACACTACTGATATGAGTAATCTAGACTCCCCAACCTACTATCCTAATCTTCGAATCCACACCTTCCTATCACGTGTCATGTCCTCGGTCAGCTGTAGCTGCGCCATGTCATGCCTAATCACCTCACTCTAACTCTTCTTCGGCCTACCTCTACCTCTCCTAAGGCCCTCCAATGTTAACCTCTCACACCTCCTTACTGGAGCTTCTGTGCTTCTCCTCCTCCTATGTCCAAACCATCTAAGCCGTGCTTCCCGCATGTTGTCCTCAATAGGGGCCACACCCACCTTGTCCCGAATAACTTCATTCTGAATGAAATGAGGTAAGAAAGCGAAAAAATAAACGTTCAAATCAACAAGCTTTTCCAACATAGAATGTACAACAAGAATCATACCGAGGTACCACACCTTATATTTACATTTTACATGTCACAATCATAATCATACTTATATCGCCGTGTGAGCCTTGCATTTAATTTTAAAAATATTTTTTCCGAAATAGCTTCACACGCTTTAGCCCCCTTCATCTCGCCGTGTGGCTTCAGTGATTCCCTTACTAGCAACACACACATAAATCCCACCTTATCTCGCCGCATGCGTATCAATACACGACACTTATAATGCCGCATGCGCATCAATATCACAGCACAATAATCAACTCGCATCATATGTGCCTATAGTCCACAATTTTGTCAAAATCAACAATGCCAACGTCACTACAACACATAGCCCACGGCTCAATCACAATGTGTACAAGAATCTCAATAACAACAAAATGAACGGGAAATAAATTAACATGGAAAGATATTCCAATAATCAACAACTTCATTCATAAAACGTGTTAATAGCTCTCAATAACTACAACTTCAATAAACTCAACAATGAAGGTATTTCTATGAAATGTCAACTTCAAATTCAATGCATAACATAAGCTCAACAATAAAAAAGATAGCATGAAATAGCAACTACGACTAAATGTATGAGATAACTCAACAATGGAAAAGATAGCATGCAATAACAACTACTAATAAATGCATATAAGAGTAACCTCGATAATGAAAAATAGAATATGTAATAACAACTTCAATTAAAATATGTAAGAATAAACTTGACAATGACAGATAGAACGAATAATAACAACTTCAACTAAATGCTTATAAGTAACCTAAGAGGCTAAACAGGTCAATTTTCACATATAAACCCGTGTACACACTCGTCACCTCATGTACACGTCTTTCACATAATTTAAACAGTACAATCAAACCCAATCCTAAGGGGTAGTTTTCCTACACTAAGTTAGGCAAGATACTTACCACAACTAGGCCAAATCAACACTCAAAATGGCTTTTTCCTTAAAAGTTGCCTCTACGCGGCTCAAATCCAACAAAAAATGACTTAATATCATCAAACAATATAAGAGAAACTAATTTCAATTAATAAAGCTAAGACTTTACACAATTCCAAAAGTCAACCCCGGGCTCGTTCGGTCAAAACCCGAGTCCAAGGGTAGATCTCGACTACCCATAATCCCACGAGTCCATATATGTGTTTTGTTTTCAAATTCGAGTCCAATTCGACTCTCAAATATCAAAATTTTATTTTTCAATATAGACAACATTCTCCAAAATTTCTCAAAGAAATTCATGAATTTGAGGTTAGTTCTCAGAAATAATCATGTAATATAATTGAAAGTTGATTAAAATCACTTATCCAATAGTTGTTGCTAACAACCCTTCCTCAAAATTGCCTCTTACCAGGTCTAGGGTTCTAAAATATGAAAATAAGACTAAGTCCCGTTTTCTCAGTCCTTTTGTTCTGGTGCATAAGTCGCAATGCGAATAGTGACTCTCAAATGTGGCACCTGACAGCCCAGGGAAATGTCGCAAATGCAATATTGATTTCGCATTTGTGAAGTCTGTCCCTTCCGCAAACGAGATATTACCCAGCCGAAGCCTTTCTTTGTAATTGCGAGTAAGGCATCGCAGCTACGATACCTGACCCCTTCCTGCCCACTTCTCAATTGCGATGCTAGTGCTCGCAATTGCGATAATTAGAGCACTAGCACACCAACAACCTGAAAATGAGTTCAAACAAATCTGAAACACGTCCGAAACTCACCCAAGCCCTCCGGGCTCCACACCAAACATCCACACAAGTCTACAAATATCATACGAACTCGCTCCATGATAAAAATACCAAAATAACATCCGGAACCACGAGTCGGATATCGAAACGCATGAAAATTAAAAGAAAACTCAAGAACTTCTAGAATCACAACCAAGCGTCTGAATCTTATCAAGCCCATTCAGAATGCCACCAATTTTTGCAGATAGGTTCCAAATAGCAAAAAAGACCTATTCCAAGTGCCAAAACCAAATTCCAAACCCGATAGGCGTAAAGTCAAACTACGGTCAAACCTAAGGAATTTCTAAACCTTCAAATTGCTAACTTTTGGCAAAACTAGTCAAATCAACCTAGGGACCTTTGAATTCAATTTTGGGCATACACCCAAGTCCAAAATCACGATATGAACCTAGCGGAGCCATCAAAACACTGTTCTAGGATCGGTTTCTCAAAAGTCAAACCTAGGTCAACATTTCCAACTTAAGCTTTTAAACCAAGAACCAAAGGGCCCATATCATTTCAAAACTTCCTGAACTGAAACTAACCATCCCCATAAGTCATAAATCCACAAATACACATACTGGAAGCTTGAAAAGGGGAAACGAGGCTAAAATACACAAAACAACCAGCCGGGTCGTATAATATTCAATGGTAAACACCCATTAACATTATGCCCACTTTGGGACCACAACCTTAGTATTTAAAGTTAGGTACTCATAATAAATACAAGAAAAAAGCATTAAACAAAGTCATAAAAGATTACAATGAAGACAAAGTGTTGGAATCTATCCAAAAAGCTCCAAAATAAATGTGGTATTCAATGCTCTCAATGTAGGACCTTTTTCAGACAAGATGTCCCACAAAAACCCTAGCTTTTATATTTATAATGGCCCAAAAGATGCGTACAAATTGTGACATCCGCGGTCCGTACATTTGCGCAACACCGCCGAGTTGATATTTAGCACTTCCAGATTTTCATTGCATATCAGTTATGCGGCCCGCATGATGATTCTGCCGTCCACATATTAGATCGCAAATTCGTATATACGCTCGCCACCCCAAGTCAAATCCTCGGGGTTTCCCTCTTAATAAGATTTGTATATGCACTTGCTATGTCTACGCCCAATTGAGTGTATATGCGGCCTGCATGATGATTCTGCCGTCTACATATTAGATCGCAAATTCGTATATATGCTCACCACCACGAATTGGGCTAAATATCTGCCCAATTAAAAACTCCTCTTCGCGAACCCGAAGTCACCCTCACGAGCCAGGACCATGCCCAGCTAAGCCTATGTAAATGTGGTCTTGTACCTGCCAATACGAAGGAAATACTCATGCCTAAACACAAGCTTATGCGAACATGCCCCCGAAATGCAAACGCGAAGCAACAGACCTCAGCCCTCCGCGAATGCAACCCCACTCCTGCTAATGCAAAAGGTAAATCTTCACCTGCCAACTTCTCTACTTTGTGATCTCAAGCCTCACTCCATGACCGCTAAGAAGCCACTTGCACCAAAAACCAGTAGTCCAAAAATAAGGGGAAATGGTCCGAAACCACCCCGAATCATACCCGAGTCTCCCCGGACCCCGTCCAATCATGCCAAAAAGTCCCAATACCTTATCCAGATTTTTCTAAGGACTCGGAACACCACGAATAATATCAAAACCAAGAATCGAGGATCAAAATCACTCTCTCAAAATCAAGAACTTCCAACTTACAACCAAGCATCCGATTCAAGCCTAACCAATCCGGATTCCAGCTAAACTTTGCACACAAGTCCCAAATGATATAATGAACCTATACCATATTTTGGAATAATAATCTCACTCTGATATCATCAATGTCAATCCCCGATCAAACGTATGACTCTCCAATCCTACAAATTGCCAGCTTTCAACAAATAGAGCTAAAATATGCTAGAACCTAAAAATCTAATTCCGAACATATGCTCAAGTCCAAATTACCATAAAAACCTAGCGGAACCGTCAGAACAATGATTCGAGGTCGTTTACATAAAATTCAAATCTTGGTCAACTCTTATAACTTAAGCTTCCAAAATAAGACTAAGTATCTCAATTCACTCTCAGACCTTCTCAAAGAAAAACCAACCACCTCCGCAGATTAAAAAACCACAAATACACATACAAAAAGCATTAAATAGGGGAACAAGGCTCAAATACACAAAGCGACCAGTCGGGTCGTTACCCACACACACACACACACACACACACACTGCACTCTAAGGGCCTAAGGTAAAATAGGTTATCACCTAACTCTAGAGGGTTGGATCCAAATCCAAGAACTGCACGAAAAACCAATGTGCTGCTACGTGCCAATAATAATATCACTCGCACGGACGTGTGGCGAACAACTCATATACCAATAATAATATCTATCCGCATGGACAACCCACGTGCTTTAATATACCAATCTGCACGGACAATGCACATTCCATACTCAAACATCATATTGTAATAGCTAAATCAAAGAAACCTTGTGTTATTATTATCTCAACTGCATAGACAACTCACCTGCCATAACCCAGTCCTTATAAGAGAACCATATGTAGTGGTGTATGGATATGAATAAGAGATAAGCATGTATAATGCACATGGGAAGAGAAATAATCAGGCCGGATTGTATGCATGAGTATAATAGATGATCTCTACGCATAACGCCCCTTTAGACAAAACTCTAAGAAGAACCTTTTCACCCTTCATGAAAGCCACATCACGAACCTTCATATCAGCTTAACTCTACTAAGGGTAGAAATCGATCCCATTGGCCTCCGAATTTAATAACACAGGCTCTTAACATATCCTCCAAGAACTGAATGATCCGCTTAGACTGTCCATCCGTCTGATGGTGAAATGCTGATCGGCTCTCTGAAAGTGCAATGTAAACTGAGTGCCCCAATCCGAGAAGATAGAAGTAGGCACACCATGCAAGCGAACAATCTCTCTAATGTAATCTGAGCCAACTTCTCTAAAGTGTAAGAAGTCATGAATGGAATAATATGCACAGACTTGGTTAGTCCGTCCACAATGACCCAAGAAACATCAAATCTCCTTAAAGTCCATGGAAATCCTACCACAAAATTCATGGTAATGCACTCCCACTTCTGCTCTGATATCACCAATCTTTGAGTCAAACCACCTAGTTTTCGATACTCATACTTTACCTGCTGATATCCAGACATCACGAAATGTGCCCAACAATGTCTTTCTTTATCCTCTGCCACCAATAATACTGCTTCATGTCACAGTACATCTTCGTGGCACCTATGTGAATAGAATACCACGAATTATGAGCCTTCTCAATAATTGTGAATAGAATACCACATACTATGAGCCTCCTCAAGAATAAACTCCCTCAAGCCATGCACATTAGGAACAAAAATTCGACCTCGAAGTCACAATACACCATCATCACGAATAATCACTTTCTTAGCACCACCTCGCAACAACGTATCCTTAAGGACAAGCAAATGGGGATCATAAAACTTGCGAGCCTTAATGCGCTCAAACAAGGACAACTGTGCAACCACACAAACAAGAACTCTATTGGGCTTGAAAATATCCAATCTTATAAATCTACTGGCCAACGTCTGAACATCCATGGCTAAAGGCCTCTCCAAATATGGAATAAATGCCAAACTCCCCCCACTCTCTGCCTTTTTACTCAAGGCATCTGCTACCACATTAGCCTTCCCTAGATGATACATAAGAATGGTATTACAATCCTTCAACAACTCTGACCACCTCCGCTGCCTCAAATTCAAATCCTTTTGTTTGAGAAAATGTTAAGACTTTGATGATCAATGTAAACCTCACAAGACAGACCGTATAAGTTGTGCCTCCAAATATTAAGCGTGTGCACAATAGCTACCAACTCCAAATCATGTACAAGATAGTTATTCTCATAAGGCTTCAACTAGCACAACATTTAGGCAATCACCCTACTGTCCTGCATCAACACACAACTTCGACTAACACGCGAAGCATCACAATAGACCATATACATCCCCAATCCTGAGGGAAATACCAAAATTGGAGTTCTAGTCAAAGCAGCCTTGATCTTCTAAAAGCTCTCCTTACACTGGTCAGACCATCTGAATGGAGTGCTTAATATATGAGAATCCCTCCACAAAGCAACGATAATAGCCAGTCAAACCTATGAAACTCTTGATATCTTTAGTAGTAGAAGCTCTAGGCCAAGTTTGAACCGCCTTAATCTTTTTGGGATCCACCTTAATCACATCCCTAGATGCCACGTGGCCGAAGAAGGCCATAGAATCCAACCAAAACTCACACTTGGAGATTTTAGCATACAACTTTTTCTCCCTCAGAATCTCAAGTACAATCCTCAAATGATGCTCGTGCTCCTCAGAACTACATGAATATATCAAGATATTATCAATAAATACAATGAAATCTGTCTTAAAAGCTGCTGGGGCGTTAGTCAAACCAAAAGACATCACCAAGAATTAATAATTCCCATAACAAGTTCTGAAATCTGTCTTAAGAGATATCCGAAGCCCTAATCTTCAACGGGTGATAACCCGATCTCAAGTCAATCTTCTAGAATCCTCATAGAACTATCCTTCTTTTTCAGAAATAACACAAGCGTATCCCAAGGTGAAACACTCAGCTGGATGAACCCCCTTATCCAACAACTCTTGCAACTGTTAATTCAATTCCTTCAACTCAACTAGAGCCACGCGATATGGTAGAATAGATATGGGTTGAGTGCCCGACGTCAAATCAATACCAAAATCAATATCTCTTTTGGGGTATGCCGGGTAGGTCTACAAGAAACACATCTGGAAACTCCCCCGCTACTAAGACTGAATCAACAGTAGGAGTATCAGCACTAACATCTCTGACAAAGGTTAGATATGTCAAACATCCCTTCTCAACCATCCGTTGAACCTTCAGAAATGAAATCACCTTACTAAGGGTGTGACCAAGATAACCCATCTATTCCAAGCTTTGCAACCCTGGCATAGCCAACGTCACAGTCTTAGCGTGACAATCAAGAATAGCATGGAACGTAGATAACCAATCTATAGCCAAAATCACTTCAAAATTGACCATATTAAGCAGTAGAAGATCAAACTTGGTCTCATAACCTAAATAGAAACCATACAAGACCGATATACACGATCCACTATAATAGAATCACCAATAGGTGTAGATATAGAAACATGAATATTAAGAGAACCACGAGGCATATCCAACCAAGAAGCAAAATATGATGACACATAAAATAAATTAAACCAAGGTCAAATAATATCGAAGCATCCTTGTGGCACACTAAAATAATACATGTGATCACAACACATGAAGCAATTACCTCTGGCCTACCCGGGAGTGCATAAAAATGGGCATGTCCTCCACCGGACTGACCTTCACCTCTAGGACGGCCTCGAACAGAATAGGACCATCCCAAGATGGTTGTGCGGGTGGTTTAGCTATCTGCGTCGGATATGATGGACTGGGTGTCCTGACGTGTTACACTAATCAAAAGCCTGAGAAAATTCCTCTTGAGATGACTCAAGTCTCCACACCCAAAGCAACCCCTTTTCTGGCGAGGCTAATAGCTTTGTGATTATCCTTGAGAATCTGAATATTTGCCTGAAGAACCCCGAATAGATGGAGCACCGTATGAATTCTTTGCTGGAAGAGAACTAAAAGATGACTGGCTTAGGCGAGCATTATATGAACCGTGGTTAACTGAAGAGCCATGAGGTACCTAATGGGCTAACTGAGAAGAAACAACAGCCTCTATTACGGTGCCCATGACCTGCAGATAGGTACCACTAAAATGACCTAAACCACAGGACCTCGTGGTGTCCTGCTCCTCTCTCTTTGCTTGCGGGCATGCTCTAAGTGCCTATCAATCTTAATAGCCCGATAAAAAGTAGTATTAGTATTCGCCTCTTGGACCATCCTATACCGGATACCAAAGTTGAGGCCCTCAATGAACCTCCTCACCCTCTCCCCCTCAGTAGGGACTAAGAACATAACATGATATGCCAGCTCCATCAACCTCATTTCATCCTTAGTCATGGTCATACCCTTCTTGCATAGATGCTTAACTCACTGCACAACTCATCTATATGAGCATGTGGAATAAACTTCTCCAAGAAGAGAACTGAGACCATGTGAGTGGTGTCGTGCCCACTTAAGGGTGTGGCCCACCACGGGCCTGGGCCTGAGACGGGCCTGGGCCTGGCGGGCCCGGTCCTGGCGGGCCCAAGCCTGGCGGGCTCGTGGGTAGGGACCGGCCCGCTACGGGCTAGGCCCGCGGGCCCAACGGGCCTAACGGTTTTTT
>MCJB01050324.1:2703-34891 GCA_002018475.1 Nicotiana obtusifolia
CAGCAGAAATAGCAAGGTTCATCCTTCGGACTTGCTATACTTGAGTATGTTTTGATGTATAGATGTTTTGGGCATGTCGGGGTCCTGTTCCGACTAAGTGTTTTGTAAAAACTCCATAGAGGCTCATTAGAAAAGTTGTCAGTGTATGTATAAACAGGAATTGGGCTATGTGTATTCATGCCGCCTAGTTGGCATCATAGGCATTGTGTATATGGTTTTGTGTATAGCCCAGTGGGTTATGTTGTGGATGAATGTATGCTTATGTTATGAATTATCGTTGTGACAGGTAATGTCAATATAGTTGGCAGGCATAATGTCGTTACTGCCGTGTTGGCAAGTATGTGCACTTTATGAATAATAAGGGTAGTCATGTACAGGGTTCGCCGGTACTCTGCAAGCAGGGTTCGGTGCCCGGTCGCGGGCCCCCGAGGTTGGGTCGCGACACATACATGCCCAACCATTTGCTTCAAACCCACCAAAATCACATTTCCTAATCTTCACATAATCCAAAATTCGAGATTGAGAGACTATTCAATCCGGTCACCATCCCGTAGTCCCTACCATGATAACATCCTACTTAAACCCATTATTAATCTTTTCATAACATCTATGGATGATGTCTTACCTTGTAAGTAGAAGGCCTTGTGAGTTTCCCACTTGAATTCCCAAGGTTTCTGCAAGAATTGGAGAGTATAATTTGATGGAGCTTCTCCCTCTCTCTCTCTAAATTGATACCCTCACTCTGAAACATCAAGTTATATCTAATAAAATGACCCCCTAAGGCCTTACATCAAAATAGGGTCGGATAAGAAAGTTTCCAAAAAGAACCCGCCGATGTCAATTATGTGGTGCAGTTCTATGGTAGCAGAACAGATATGTGGCTAGTAGAATGGCCAAAAAATGGTATGTCAATTCCACGAAGTCATTTCACGGTAGCAGAATGGTTATACGACTAGAATGGCCACAAAATGATTTTTAAATTATGGGTTGGGTCTGGTCAATTTAGCGATGCAATTTCACGGCAGCATAATGGTTATGCGGCCAGCAAAATGGCCACAAAATAATTTTTAAATTTGAGTTGCTTCTGATTCATTCTGTGGTGATTCCGTGGTCAGCGAAACAGATCCACTATGGCATAATGGACCACAAAATTATCATTTTCTACAAATTCTTCTACCAACTCAACGATGCATTGCACAATCCAAAAATCTGATTTGTGGCGCATTAGCTTACCTTGGCACCATAAAACTTAAATTCACGGTGAACTTTTACGTGGCCTTACAGGTATGTGAGGTGCTATGATTTTTTCTTAGATGTGATCAAGTTGATGGTTTCCAGCTAATTTAGTCTATAATGTGATTGTGACCCAGGTTCGATAATGTGGTTCTCGTGTTTTCAGATGATGGCATGATAGATGACGTATGTCGTGTAGGATTAAGATTTGCATGTGCGAGGTCACAGTTCAGTTTTGAAGGGAAGGTCATGAAATCTTAGACAGTATGGATGGTTTAATATGCTTAGATGAATGCTATTACTACTTGGTAGTGCTTGAGAAGGGTGCACATTTCAGAAGTCGCACTGGTTTTGACTTACGGATGCTTCAATGGTATTGCGGTACTCGCCTAATTGATTGGCTGCTGATATTCAGATTTTTGCTATGTGGCACGGAAGAATTATGGAAGTATTTCTCATGGGATGATCGTGTATGAGAGATGTGTCAGACATTCGGGTAGCAGATTGTTTTGTGGTTGGGGATTGTGAAGATATGGCCAAAGTTACCTAGATGGTGGTACATGTTATGGCTATATCATTTTAGACTTTTTGAGGGCTATTTATCCATTTGGGGATGACCGGAGTTGATTTCGGGGTCCACTGGTAGGCCCAAGGAGGATGTGTATTCTATATCGGGTCGAATTTACTGACTTTGTACTGCTACTATGAGGGATGTGCCATTCGGTTAGAATTGATTTTTATTCGTATCTGATGTGTTCTATATGTTACTCTTCTATGCTACGAGGGGTTGTGATTCGTTGGTCATATGCACACATGGTGTGCTTCCGTTTTGGGCTTGTAGCAGAATTAGAGCAAGATGGCTCTTGGGGTGTTGAATGGTTGATTGTGCCTTGGTTACGTTCTTTTCAATTTGTGGTATATTGTGCTTTTCGTTACCCCAAGGTTATAGTCATGAACTTCGTGTGTTTGTTGTTGATTGTGTGTGGTTGTTGATTTTGAGCATCATGGTTTGAGGTATTTCACATAGACTGGCATTTGGACGAGGTCACACTCTAGGGTAAAGTTATGTTGGGATATGATTTTTTGCGTAATGTTGGTGTGTTTTAGTTTTACTGTGTGTGATGGGTTCATAACATTGTGCTTGTGGTGGTATCTGGGTAAGCTTGCGGGACGGTTCACACATTTGAGTCATTTTCCATGTTTGAGTACATTTGAATTGTTGCTTATTGGTGCACGGATTGCACGGTTTGTGGCTTTAGGTTGTATTGGTGTGGCATGTCAATTGAATAGTTGTATTTGATGAGATGAGGTAATTGGACCTAAAATGGGTACTATCGAATTTGATTATAGTATGTATGGAGGAATAGTTTTAGAAGTTGGCTTATAATTTGGCATTGGTTCTTGTCGGATGAGAGAGAGCTCCATGACTTGTTGATCTGCTAAGTGGTTATGAGTTTCGGCATGTTTCTTTCATCATCAGTAGTGTACGAAGATTTTGAATGAGGTTTTATTTGATATGAGGTTTACTACAAGTATCGAGTTTGTTTTGAGCATCTACTGTGATAGGGAATTATTGCCACGAGTCTGCGAGTTGTGTGGTATACCATGTAATTAAATCTTGGGCTATGGTTATGACTTGATACAACTTGCTCAGACTTATACAATGTCTAGATGTGAGGTTCAGGTCTTATAAGGAGTTCCGGACGTTGGAAATTGGGTTCTAAGGCTTCTAGACTAAGGTTAAAGTAATGATCTTCAGATAAGTTGTGTTGTCAGGCTTATATGGATAAAAGTGACGTGGGATCACCCGTGGGCATGTGCATGTTAAGGTTACACGGTAATTTCATGGCTTTGGAACGACCATAGACACATTCAAGGACGAACGTATGTTTAAGTGGGGGAGAATGCAACGACCCGGCTGGTCATTTTGAGTATTTGAATTTCGTTCAGCCATTTGAAGTCTTGAGTAACTTCATATGATGTATTATGACTTGTGTGAATTGTTGGTTTGGTTTTCAAGTGTTTCAGAATTAGTCTGGAAGAATGAATTTCATATTTGAAACTTTAAGTTGGAAGAGTTGACAAAGTTTGACTTTTCAGTATTGGACCTCGGATCGGAGTTTTGATGGTTTTGTTAGGTCCGGAGGACGTATGTCCGGATTTGCATTTGGATATTTCTAGAAGGTTTCAGCACTATTTGGCAAAAGTTGGCACTTTTAAGGTTTGGAATGTTGATAAGTTTGACGGGGAATTAACTTTAACGATATCGGGTTTGGATTGTGGTTCTGGAATTGGAATAGCTTCATTTTGTCATTTGGGACTTGTGTGAAAATTTTGAGTTCATTCCGGGTTGATTTGATATGGTTCGGCACTAGTTTTAGAAGTTAAAAGTTCAAAAGTTCATTAAGTTCAATTTGAGTTTCAATTCACTATTTTTATGTTGTTATGCATGATTTCAGGCCTTGAATATGTCCATGTTATGTTATGGGACTGGTTGGTATGTTTGGACGGGGTCCTGAGGGGCTTGGGTGAGTATCAGATCATTTCTATGTTCTTTGGCACTACTGATTTCTGGTGTTTCAGACCTTTTTCGCGATCGCGAAGATTGGATCGCGATCGCGTAGTGTATTATGGGAGCTGGCCTTTTCCTTCATCGCATTCGTGGCTGGGCTATCGTCTTTGCGTACCTTTGTGAGGCCTGAGAATCGCGTTCGCATTCGTTTGCTCGCGTTCACATAGAGTTAAGTTGAGAAGTTGGGAGCTAGAGCTTTCTTCTTCACAGTCGTGTTAGTCGTGTTGTGATCATGTAGTGTATATACATGTGGTCATCACTTTCACATGGGAATTCTCATGAACACGTAGAGTAATTTTGGAGGCAGTTGAGTTTGTTCATCGTGATCGCAAAGGATTTCCCCAGATCATGAAGGGTGTTCCTGTTCAGTGAATTATAAGAACTCTATTTTGAAGGTTTAAGACATTTTAGCATATTTTGTGTTATGGAGCTCGGATCGAGGAAATGTTTGAGGCAATTCTTACAACATGGATTGCGGTAAGTGTCTTGCACTCGGTTTTGATTATATTTCATGAACTCATCTTCATGTTTGGCATTTGATTAGTGATTTTGAAGGACAAATTGGGGCTTTTTGTCTAAAGTTTTATAAAGTAAATTTTTGAGTTTTGAACATCGATTCAGAGTAGGATTTGAGTGAAACTAGTGTGGCTGGACTCGTAATTGAATGAGTTGTAAGATTTTGTGAGTTTTGTCAGGTTTCGAGGTGCGGGCGAGGGTTTGTCTTTTTGGTCGACTTTGACTAAATATGTGAAGGTTCGACCATTATCATTTGTTATTGCTTTGTTAGGCATTATTTGATGTATTTGAGTTGCTTTGGATAGTTTCTAGCCGTTCAGAGGTTGATATGCGCGGGATGGAATTTCTAGAGTATTGTTCGACTTGCTCGGTATTGGATTTGACTTCTTTGAGGTAAGTAACGTATCTAAACTTGGATTTGTGGGTATTTAACCCTAGGAACTATGTTATAAGATGTATTGATGTGACACACATGATAGGTGACGAGCGCGTGGGCGTTTACCGAGAAAATTATGATTTTAGTCAACTATTAGACTATGACCGGACTTGGTTTGCTGTTATATACTGTTACCTCCATGTTCTCCCTACTTGATTGATTATTTTAGTTTTTTATCATGTTAGAAATCATGTTTAGGCTATATGCTTATTCTGTTAAGACCCACTGAGGTCATTTCTGTTATTGAGTTATTTTCTTAAATTGCAATTACATACTCAGTCATATTCATTCATTTGCATATCATATCTCAGTCTCTGCTATCAATTGTTGTCACATCATTTTATCATTGTTTGGGCTGATTAGCATGAGATTTGTGAGCCCGAGAGACTGGAGAGGTTGATGACTGAGTTGGGGCCTGGGGGCTGGATTGTGAATGAAATTGTTGGGATCGAGCTGCACGCCGCAGTTGATTTTATTGATTCATGATGGGATCGGGCTGCCGCAGCAGGCCATATTGGCTTTATATATATATATTATAATATTAGTATATGGATCGGACAGCATGTCGCAGCATGCCTTGTGGGCTTTATTGTTAGTGATGAGATCGGGTTGTACGCCGCAGCAGGCCATGTTGGCTTATATTAGTGCTTGGACAATATCCGTCCCTTCAGAGTCCCAGAAGCGAGCGCAGGTACCGTATAGTGCTGAGTGACTGAGTGTGCTGAGTGGATGAGTGTGATGACTAGGAGTGAGAGACAGTGAGATTAAGTACTCTGAGAGTGTGAGTACATGAGTTCATTACTGTGATGCATTTCATTTGACATGCATACTTGACATACAGGCATAGAGATGCATTTCCTCATGCTACACGGTTTTGTGGCATTCATGACTTCACATGCACATTGACATGTAGGCATAGAGATGTACTTTCCTCATGCAATCTGAGAATGAAATGTCTTATCTGTTGTTAAATGTGTTTGGAAAAAATCACAGTTTTCTGATATACTCATATTTTGGTGATTTCGGTGAAAGATTTGGGTTTTACTGTTATCTGAAAAGCATGCCTCTTTTCTATATCTGTGAATGACCTGAGCATCATATCTTTGATATGAGTTGTTCTTGGCTATTGGTGTTCGACTTTTCTGACCGTTGTCCAAGCTCGTCACTGTTTTCAACCTAAGGTTAAGTTTGTTACTTGTTGAGTACATGGGGTCGATTTTACTCAAACTACACTCTGCACCTTGCGTGCAGATTTTGGAGATGATGTTGTTGTGTATGGCAGGAGCTGACATTGAACATGTACATAAATTCTGGTTATAGCCGCCTCTTGTTCATGGTAGCTTTAGATTTATAAATCTGTTTATGTATATTTCGTACAGATGATGCATTTATTTCATACTAGCTTTATAAAACCTACATCTTAGAAGCTTATGATTTGTACTACCAGTCCTTGGTTTTTTGTATAAAAGTTAAGTTATTTCATTATTATTTTCTCAATAAATCTTATTTGAAATAGGATTATTGTTAGATTGGCTTACTAGCGGGTTGGGTTAGCTGCCATCACAACTAGTTGGATTTTGAGTCATGACAGGCGTGCAACCCGATCCCACACACTACCATTGCGGTACGCAACCCGATCCAATCATATCAATTTACCTAGAATACCCATCGAGCCTAATGCTCGTGCTCACTAAACACATGTGCATTAATATCAAGCATGATAGAGTGGACAAATATAACTGTGGGGAGGAAATTAAACATAACACAATATGGAAAAAGAGGCAAACACAGCTAAAGTGCAATAAGATCTGCACGCAAGGTGTAGAAGAATAGTATGAAGACAACCCACCACATGCACTCAGTAAGAATCTTGACTACTGAGTGCGGGGAGTAGGATTCTCTAGTACCAGTAATCCCGGACTATCCTATGACAACTTGGCGAAACCTCCTATTTATTCTAGGAGAGGAATCATTTCTATATTGCCAAATCGGAAAACAACTCATTTCTCATCCCAGAACTTAGTGGCGGCCTCGATCAGCTCCCTATATGGTTGAATGTTCAACAAAGAGGGCAGGTCACCAAGTACTCTCCTCACATGATTCTTTTCACAAGGCGCAAGGTCTTTCCACTAGTCAAGTAGCAAAGGCGGGATATTCTAGACCATACTGAACCTAAGGATTTCGTGCTTCATTTTCTGCAAATAAACAAAGGTTAGCCCTTTCCCCCTCTAGATTTGACTACTTACGCAATAATGATCAACACATTGGCACATTTTCTCCAAGTAATGCACATAATATGACAGTGTCCACTGGGATGGTGGAAATCCCTTCGGACTTTGGACAAGGCTCATCTTAGCGGGTTGTTACATTAACAACATTTCAACCCGTACTATGTTTAGCGTGATGCATGTACATTTCAAATTGGAGTAGGATTTCTAGAAGGGTTTAGACTGGTACTCCCAAGTGGATAACTTGAGAGGGAAAGGCACGTGACCATCGACTGCACCGCTGATTGACTAGTTTACTGCAAATAAGCCTTTCCGATTTAAGAAGGGTGATTACAGGAAAGCGCGGACACTCATTAAGTGCCGCTATGTTGATATTTTGCACGAGTGGAGTATGAAGTGGAGCATGCTTTATTCAAAAAATAATAACACATTGCCAAGTATTTTCATAATAAAAGTATGTAAAAGCAGTAAATAGTAAAAGTGAACATGAGAAGAAAAAAAATTAAAGACAAAAGAGAGAAGTCAGTTTAGCTCATGAAAAATGTGCGAGAACGTAATGAAGCAGGTAGGGAAATAGGGAATGGGAGAGTCATAATATAGCAGTCTTGGACAAGATGAAGGAGATGAAGAGAGATCATACATGTCATAGCAAATAAAGGAGAATAAGGAAGGGATGTGCATGTTATAGCATTTTAAGAAAAAGAAAGTAATGTTCATTATGGTAAGAGCCTAAGTATTTCCCCAGCAGAGTTGCCATGCTGCCACGCACCATTTTCTTGCGAAAGCGGGTTTCGACGTGTGACAAATCTTATAAACGGGTATTAAAAGAGAAGAGCCGCCACCTAACGATTTTGAGGTGCGTTAGGGCACCTATTTGCATGTAAATCTGTTTGACTTGTCTGTGTCACCAAAGAATGGGTAAGGGCTCAGATTACCTCAAAAACAAGGTGTTAGGCACTCTTCGAGATCCACAACTGTGGGTCCCGACCAAACTTTTAAACTATGTGGATTATGTAATTGTCACGACCCGAATTTCCCACCCTCGGGCATCATGATGGTGCCTACTAGTGAAAGCTAGGCAAGCCAGTCAATCCGACTAATTACCATGTTTCTGTTTACGAATTCATTACATCACAAAGTGCATCAACTGAAAAGCAGTAATTCGACAAGCGAAATAAACACAAAGTTAATACTTTACACAACTATCGCCGATAAACTATCCACAACGTTCTACCCAAGATCTGGTGTCACAGTTTCACAGATTATTTAAGAGTACTACAACCAGGGTCAGAAGAATATAACAAAATGTTGTTTCTGGACTACATAGAAGAAACAGATACAAGAAATGGACAGGGGACTCCAAGATCCGCGGATGTCTGCAGAACTACTTTGGGTCGCCTGAAAATCAGAGGCTGGAAGCTTCCTACTGTTCGTAGCTTGCGACACTGAGATCTACAAAAAAGAGTGCAGAGTGTAGTATCAGCACAACCGACCCCATGTGCTAGTAAGTGCCTGGCCTAACCCCGGCGAGGTAGTGACGAGGCTAGGACCAGACTCCAGATAAACCTGTGCAATTTTATGCATATATGTATCTACAGCAGCAGATAAAATACATAAAAAATTTAAACGGGGGAAAGAAAAACATACATCAGATTAGCAGACAAATAAAACAAAATGAATCATTAATGAATAAGAAAGAAAACTGCAATTCGACCTTTAACACAATGAAATGTAATACAATCCACCCTTTTTCCTCCAGTAACCTCTTGTTATAGGCGTGCAACCTGTTCCCACTTACAGTAACCTCTTGTGGCAGGTGTGCCACCCGCTCCCACATACATCACATCCCGTGGCAGGCGTGCCGCCCGCTCCCACTTACAATATATACTGTGGTAGGCGTACCACTCGCTCCCACATACATCACATCCCGTGGCAGGCGTGCCACCCGCTCCCACTTACAATATATACTGTGGTAGGCGTACCACCCGCTCCCACTTTCATAATATCTCGTGGAAGGTGTGCCACCTGCTCCCACTTTCATCATCACAACAATCACAAGAAATCCCGGCAAGGGAACAAATTAACATAACAACTTCCCAGCAAGGGAACAAATAACAGCAAACAGTCATCCTGGCCAGGGGGAAATTCAGCTATAACCAAACCAAACTTGACTCCTATTTAGCTCACTCAATGTTAGTACTCAATTACAGCCAGAATCCTACTACTAACCTCCCAACCCAATTATCATTTCATTAACCCTAGATACGACTTTGCTGATGTGACACTGGACTCCTTAACTTCTAACAGACTCCTAAAACACTACCCACGATTTGACACTGGATCCCTTTGACTCCTAATGATTCTTACTCAACTAGTCTAGTCAACCATCAACTTTATGCCAAATAGAAGAAGGCTAGAACCATGACCAAAGGAACAACTAAAATGAAGCAACCTTGCGGTAGGCGTACCACCCGCCCTCAATTCACAATATCTTGGGGCAGGCGTGCCACCCGCTCCCATATACAACACATCATACCAAATCAAGGATAATATTCAACAATTCAAAACAATAGTCGCACAAAGATTATCCATAAACGACCCACGGTCATGCGTAACACCAACATATAGACACTCGTCACCATGCCTATATGTTGTTCTCAACAAGGAGCAATATAACAAACAAGACACGATTTCTAATCCCTCAAGCTAAGGTTAGAACAAACACTTACCTTGCTTCGCAATAACTTCCTAGACTTCCAACAATTCTTCGAGTCCAACCCCTTAGGAACGCTCACGAACTTTAGGCGAACTCAACTGGAGCTAACTAGCTACAACTTGGTAGGGTGCCTTAACTCAACTGCAATTCTTAGCACAATTTGCAGCAATTTAAGCTGGGTCTTTGGTGTTAGAGAGATGTTGGGGTTTGAAGGGAGTGATTGTACGGTTGTTTTTCAGCTTAAACTGGGGCTATTTTCCGGCGAGTTACAGCTGGTTCTTGGGGGGTTTAAATGGGGAAAGCTGGGCTGGTAAATGGGAGGTTGATGACTACAATTTGGATATGTTTCTCACGGATTTTGGGGTTATTTTCAAGGTGATTTGGAGGTTGATTTGCTGGGGTTTGAGGGTGTTTTGGTGAGTTTTTCTGAGGTAATTGACGAAATAAGGGGGTTTTTGCATGTTAGGGTTCCTAGTTCCTATTTATAGTAGGTCAAAATTTGGGGCAAAATAAAATTTCAGGTGTCCAGAATGCGATCGTATTCTGGTCGCAAACTCGACATGCGGTCCGCATTTGGACCGCATTTCTAACACAGCATTTGGCCCAAGACTCTGTCTCACTCTGCGATTTCACTGTGAGATTTGCGGTCCGCTTTCAAGAAATGCGGTCCGCATTTCTCACCGCATTTTTGACATAAGACTTGTCCAGTTCTCTGTTCCAATTTGCGATACAGGCAGCGCAATTTGCGGTCTGCATTCTTGAAATACGGTCCGCATTTCAGACAGCATTTTTGACATGAACCTTTGCCCAAAAATCTATCCAAGTATGCGATGCCCGTGTAAGATATGCGGTCCGTATGTTAGAAATGCGACCGCATATCCTGCGTTACTTGCCTTTTTGCACTCTTTTCTTAATTATAAGATTCTTATACCTCATACCCCGCAAGAATGTTAAAATTACATAATTACAAAGAGGGATTTGCACTTAAAACAAGCCAAGTCTAAAAAATTAGTATCTTATGTGTTTCTACAACACATCAGGCCGTTACAGTAATTAAACTAGATGATCAAATAAATAAAGGAAAATTTTGAAGTCGAAGAGTCTTATTAGGCCACGTGAGAATCGACACAAATCTTAATGACTACAGAGATACAACTATATTGATCTATGTTAAATGACTAAGTGTAAATAACAAATACATAAATAAAGAAGGGGTCCTATGTGCAACATAAATAATACTTCGCAACTCCCTTGAGTTAGGGGTTGCTCATATTATTCAGTGGGCATAGACTATAATCTCCTGCTACCCGATTACTGTGTTAAAGTTGTTTACCTGAAGGCGCTCTAATTAAATTCTAGGTCATACCCTATGCGTGCATTACTCGTCCCATACCTATGGTCCTGGAGGCTTTGGACCTCCATTTGGGTGGTTCTAGACTTCACTTAGGATACTCAAAATGATAAAACTAGCGCACATTAAAAAAACATGTAGGACTACACATAAGTACAATTAAAGGCTCAAGTTAACCTACACACATAAACAATAAATACACACGTGCAGTTAGGCAGTAGACAATTTTTGACGCATTAGAGTCATTAAGTCCTATAGGCATAGTTTCTATGTGATTCTAGTTTCCAGCATTTTACAGGAACTGTTGCAGCTTTAGACTAACGAATGTGCAGATTAAAGTTATTACAAACCTATTGGCATGACATCCACTTTTTTCGTACGATGAGGCAGTAAGGCTGTTCGAAAACTCAGGGTTTACGACACTGATTTTATGAACATGTTTCTTAGGCAGGTAATACTAGCCTATAGGCAGTATTTCTAACAATTGATAATTAAAATTGATTTTATAATGTTTTATCCCCAGAGGCATGCCATCTAAGGCGGGGCAGTGTGGTGAAAGTAACGGAAGTAGTCGATTGATTGATTAAGGTCCTATAGTTATGATATCTAGACGAGTAGTATAATAAAAGCAATAGAGGCGACTGATTGATTGATTAGTTGGATCCTTAAAGACATGGTATATAGACTAGCCAATCACATTCTGTTGCATCCTATAGGCATGCTATCTAAACGTGCACAACGAGAAACAAGTACAACAAATGCTTAAACTAACATGCTTTGAGTGGTGTACAAGTATTAGACAAGTTAAGTCAAGTGTGTGATTTCCTATAGGCATGCTGTCTATTAGTGTACAACACATTAAACTAAATAACATATAAGGAATGTTGAACAAAATAGCAAATAGAATACATAAACCCTATAGGCATGTTTTCTACCCATTTATGCAAGCATTAGAATACCTAAACCCCTTTCATTAACTTCCCCATCATTCGTTAACAAGTTATTACAGCCCGAATGAAATAATACAAATTAAATATGAATAGCTGCAGAATAAGACAAGTATAGACCTAATGATAGGCCCAATACAGATAACCTGGTGCTTTTCCTAGGCTTTCGACAGCTCCAGTAGACTCAAAACCTGGCTCATAAGACCAGCAATAAGTTTGAGTCCAATAGTCAGGACGAACATCACATAAAACAGATACCAAGCCCAAACGAAGGATTCAAACATGATTACAAGCAACAAACTATATGTTGAACTAACTAAACAAGGAAGGAAGTCCCGCACACCTATTTCTTAGGACTGTAAAGCTAATTATCACCAAGACGTATAGACAAATTCATGTGATATGTTGGTAGGACACACGCAAGACGGGTTCATGCTTGCATTTTCCAAGTTTAGGGGACATGATTGATTATCACATGATAATAGACTACTTCGAAAGAAGTTTCAAACATCAATATAGTCAAAAACAGCTCAATGCAATTTCAAGCAAGGGATCTAATTATGAAAGTTGAAGGATCAACAGAGAACAACCTTAATAGAGTCGTTTTAGCATAAAGACTGACAATATAGGTTCACAACAAGCGAAAGGGTATAGCATGTGCAACATTAGCAGAGTTGAGGAGGCATATCACTTAGGTCAACATAGTAAGTATACATGCTTAGTTTCAAAACAACAAGATTATAATAAAGCAATGAATTAGCCTAAAAGAGACTCAAAACTAGGAATTTAAGGCATGAGGGTCTAACACAATCATAGTCGAAGAATGGAAAGTAAACAAGCAAGTAGGCATGGTCTATAGTAGCTAATAAGAATCTTAATTGTGCTGAGTGTAACATAGAGGTTCCCAAGTTCAAAAAATATCATAGTAGAAGGTATTGCCAACTTAAGGTCAAGCAGAGCAGACAGATTTCAGAACTTAAACCAGTCAACCAGGCACAATATAGAAAAACAAATGTATTAGGATTCAATTGGGAACCTAGGCAATACTAAAGAGCACAGAGCTTGCTAAACACCACATCACAATTCTTAAGGCCAAATGTTTGGTTAAACCTTGCGACAACAATTATGGTTCATGTAAGCAGATATAAAAATAGAGTTCACATAAAGGAGTTATCAATAGAAGTTCATTAAGGAAAATTCTGGGTAAGAGACGATTCCTTAGGAATCTCAATACGAGAGTCCAAAACAAGGCATGAGGAAAACTCATAATAAATAGCAGAACAACAAAGCAAACTTAAAGATACAAAATCATTCAAGCTGAACACATAGGAGTTTAAAGAATTAGGTAGTTTGTGACACTAGGAGATTCAAAACTGCAAAATAACTATAATGCAGGTAAAACTGCCAATGATTACAACATAATATTGGAGTCATATAGGTTCGAACAACATGGATATGCAAAGCACTGGAAACAAGCAAAGGAGGATAGAATTGCAAAAGTCAAGACACTCACCAGTTTGCAGATTCAACAAACAAATAGAAGAGAAGGCTAAGTTTCAAAAACAACTCGAGTATCACCATCAAAGAGAACAGCCAGAAGACCCAAATCCTAGTGCGTCAGAGTTCACAAGAGCCTCAAATGAGATTCGAGCAGTGCTTGCACTAGGGAGGTCGTTACAGAGGGTCCCGATGGCCTTGGCTATTAGCCGACCAAGAGCAGTAGATTCAGAATAGTGTTGAGTGAGTGAGAGTATGATAGAAAAAAGTGATTAAAAGTCTGTTAAAGGGGATTGGGGAAGGGGTTTATATAGTAGTAAAATTGAACGAACAAATAAGGAAACATGGTCGATCAAACATAATAAAGGAAATAATAGCATGCAGAATCGATTTAGAATTGGCTTAGGAGAAAAATTAGGTAGACCCTAGTTCAAGATAGAGAACCAAACAATTAAAAAATATCACTAAATCAGACCCATATAACTTGGTGGTGAAAGTATTAAGTCAGGAACATGGTGATAATACAGAATCGGAGTCGAATGAACGTCTGTTGATGAACTACCACAAATAAATCAGTACCAAACACATTATACTGCTTAAGAGATGGTAAGAATCTCCGTGTATGCAAGAAAGGAAAGGAAACATGGAAGATTTCCATGTGATCGGATTGGGGCTGTGATTTTAGTGAGGCGGCTAGGGTTTGTGAAGTGAGGGGAGGGTTTGAGAGAGCATAGAGGTGGCTGCTGAGGGGAAAATGGGATTAGGGTTTGGGTGAGGGGATATAAGGATATGGGTTGGTTTATTATGGGCCGTTGATCATTTGAGATCAATAGCCAGGATCAAAGGGGAATCGGGGTATGTTATTTGAAGGGGTTCGACTGGGTTGGCTTAAAGGGACGCTTGGTTTGGGTTGTGGGAGCATTGGGCCAGCTTTTGGTACGAAAATTGGCCTAGTTTTGGGCCAGATTTTAAATAATAGAAATTAGGAAAAAACAATTTAACAATATAACTAAATAAATATAAAAAGCACTATTTGTGAGACTTAATATTTTAAAATAATAATTGATGATTACAAAAATATAAAAATTATTTTTTTGACCCTCCCTCCGAAAGGATGGGCTGGCTCTTATACTGGCTCTGATACCATATTTAGTGAAGTTCCTGGCGGACAAATCTAAATGCAATTAATTGTAAAGTATAGGCTATTATTGCACAATCTATAAAATAGCTTTAAAATACAACTATAATTATATAAAAACAAAGTAAAATATTATGACATATTTGTGGATGCAAATAAAAACTTTGGATGATTAAGTCATCACAAAATAATTTAAGGGGTGATTAATACCCATCCTGTATATTGTCCCCTTTGTTCTGTATTGAAATAAAATCTTAATTTATTACTTATTTTTATTAGATTTTAGATTGTTAGATTTGTTAGTGATTAGATATTAGTATTAGACGAGATTTTACGAAACAATTATTTTTTGATTTCTTTATAGGAGAGGACAAATCTCTTTTTTTCGATGCGAATTTATATTCAACTAATTTAAATGTAAGAAAATCAATTTTAAAGCCTAAATAGATTATAAAAATACTTGTATAACAATTGTAAATTAAGTAATGATGCAAAAATGATATTTCGAAAGTATATATACTATTTGAAAAATATGAGGGAAAAATTGGGTATCAACAACAGCTACTTCGCAGATTGGGGAAGGAGCTCAAACTCCTACCACCCATACTCTAGAGCAGCAGGTTCAAATTTGTCAGGTTCCAGGTGTTGTGCCGGTACAACCTGTTATTTTGGTTCAGCCTGACGTCAGGCCACGAGTATCAGAGGAGGAGCAGAAGAGGCTTGAGAGGTTTTAAGAGGTACAATCCACCTACTTTTAGTGGCACAGCTACCGAGGATGCACAGGGATTTCTAGAGAAATGTCACTGTATTCTCTGCACCATGGATATTGTGGAGGTGAGCAGAGTTGCTTTTACTATATTTTTACTGTCGGGAGCAGCGTATCAGCGGTAGCAGATTTATGAGGATGGTAGACCACCCGATGCACCACCACCCACTTGGGCTTAGTTTTCAGAGATGTTCTTGAGAGAGTTTGTTCCCCAGACCCTTTGGGATGCATGGCACGCAGAGTTTGAGAAGCTGTGTTAGGACACGATGACAGTGTCAGAGTATGCCATCAGGTTCTATAAGTTATCCCGTCATGCACCTACTTTGGTTCCTAGAGTCAAAGAGCGAGTCCACAGATTCATTGATAGGCTCTGTTACGATCTTAGATTCTGCATGGCTCGGGAGTTACAGGCTGATACTCTATTTTAGCAAGTGGTGGATATTGCTAGGATGTTAGAGCGTATTCGGGTATAGGAGAGGGAGGCTAAGGAGACTAAGAGGTCTCGAGGTTCTGGACGGTTCCACGGATTTTACTCTTCAGCTATGACTCATCATGGCGGAGGGGTTGTTATGAGTGTGGTGATACTAAGCACATCGTGAGAGATTGTCCCAGACTCCGGTTAGGGGCTCCATTCCAGTTGCTACTCCACCTGCACAGCCAGTTAGGGGTGGAGGACAGGCGGGTATAGGGCGTCCTAGAGGGGGAGGCCTGGCCCCTTGATATGCTTTCCATGGTATGGCTGAGGCCGCTACACCAGATGGTGTCGTTACAGGTACGATTTCTATTTGTTATAGATGAGCATCATTCTTATTTAGATTCGGCTCTACTTATCCAGGTGAATCCTCCATCTTGTTTCATATATGGGTGAGTTTCGTGATTTTGTACTCTGCTTATGTGTTTACCCTTGTTGGGAGATTCTATAGTGGTAGCCCGTGTCTATCATTTTATTTTGTTCACTATTGAGAGCTGCAAGACTAGAAGTGACTTTCTTTTACTCATTATGGTAGGTTTTGATGTGAATTTTGGAAGGTTTGGTTACAATTTGTGATTTAGATGCTCTGTCTGTATGGGAGTTCATTACGTGTTGTGATTTTATTTTGCGGAATTGAGTTAGTGGAATTTTTCGGTTGGTGTAAGATGTATTCTACTTGTGATACAGAGTTGAGGGTGAGACCCTGGCGCTTTCATGCAGATTTATTTGTTTGAACTAGGCTGCGTGCCGCAGTGGAGTTATATTACAATGAGATCCTTGTGATTAGTTCATTTGTTTTGATTCTCCCTTGTGGAATTGATTCGTAGTGTGGTACTGGTAGGGAGTTGTGCCTGCCGATATTGTTTGATAATTCTCTCATGTGTTTCTCCATGCATATTCAGTCATATTCGTGTTGTGCTTATTAGGTTTTAGGCTGTGAGGTGTGTGCCTAGGTGGCATTATATGTGACTTGTTAATTTGAGTGAATAGTCATGGACTCTTCATGTTTCTTGCATCATTGTCATTGTTGTGAAGGTTTGGAATAGGGTTTTAGCTTATATGAGGTTAACTGCCGGTACTGGATTCGATCATGGGCGGCTGTGGTGGTCAGAGAAGTTTATATGGGCATATGTGTGATGTGTTATGTCGTGTGGCTGTACCTAGTGAGTGTAGACATCAGTTGTTGCAGCTGGTTGAGGCTGATACCGGGTGTTGATGCGGGAATCGGGTCTTTGGGAAATGATCGGATAGTGAAAATTTTGGTTCTAAGGCTTATTAGCATGGGTTGGAGGAGAAATTTTTGGCTGAGATGGTGTTGTCGGCCTACGTGGATTGGAGTGACGTGGGATCACCCGCAAGAATATGTACATCAAGTTCATTCAGTGATTTGATGACTATAGAACAGTTCTTGAAACGTTCGAGGACGAAGGTTTGTTTAAGAGTGAATGTAACGACCTAACTGGTCGTTTTGAGAATTAGCGTCCCGTTCGGTGGCATAAGGTCTTGAGCAGCTTCATATTATGTATTATGACTTGCGTGTGTGGTCGAGTTTAGATTTCGTATGATTCGGGAATTTAGAAGGATGATTCTGGTTTTAGAAGCTTAACTGAAAAGAATTGACCAGAGTTTGACTTTTGTGTAGACGACTCCGGAATGGTGTTTTGATGATTCCAATAGCTTTGTATGGTGATTTTGGACTTAGGCTTGTGTCCGGATTCGATGCATTTTGGCAAAAATTGAAAAGTTGAAGGTTTGGAAGGTTGAAAGGTTTGACCGGGAGTTGTCTTTGTGGATATGGGGCTCAGATTTTGATTCTTGGAGTCGGTATAGCTCCGTCATGTCATTTGGAATATGCATGCAAATCTTGACGTCATTCCGGATTGATTTCATATGATTCGGCGCAAGTTGTAGAAGTTGAAAGTTCATAAGTTAATTAAGTTCAATTTGAGGCGCGATTTGTAGCTTTTATGTTGTTTGAGGTGATTTATGGCTTCAAGAAAGTCCGCGTTATGTTATGGAACTGGTTGGTATGTTTCGACAGGGGCCCCGGGTGTGTTTCGAATGGGTACGGGCCATTTTTCCATGTTTTGGACTGTTGATTTCTTGTGTCTGATGTCCTTATTCGCGATCGCAAAGTGCCAGTCGCGATCGCGTAGGCTGTTTTGTGACTCACCATTTTTTCTTCTTCGTGTTTTCAAAGAATGGTCTGCGATCGCGTGCTTGTGTGGGTTGAATCATCGCGTTTGCGGTAGGTGTTACGCGATCGCATAGAGGGTGACATGCTGGGGAGGCCAGGTTTATTGTTCTTCGCGTATTGCATCATTTGGCCATTTTTATCATATCTTGAGTTGTAGACCTTGTATTTGAGCGATATTGAGGGGTTCTTCACGTGTTGGATTGCGGTAAGTCTTCTTTATCCAGATTTGATTTTATGTCATGATTTCATCCTTATTTTTATCCTTAAATTAGTGGTTTGAGTTGGGAAAAAATGAGGATTTCGTGAAAACTTTCAAAATATAAAATGATGATTTGAAGGAGAAATTGATGTCGGAATTGGATAAATTTCGTACGGTTGGACTCGTATCGGAATGGGTGTCGGATTTTGTGAATTTTGTCAAGTTCCGAGGTGTGGGCCCGGGGTTGACCTTTTGATTTTCATTAAAGATTGAAGCTTTATTATCCAGAATTGTTTTCCATAGTTTTTACTTATAATATTAAGTTATTTTTGCTAGATGTGAGCCGTCCGGAGCGTGTTTCACACGAGAAGGTCAGTGTAGAGTATTTGTCTATTTGTATCATGTGAAAGCCACGTACGCAAGGTGACGAGTATGTACTCGGGCTTATATGTGGTAATTGACCGGTCTAGACTCTTAGGCATCCTTTGTGTACTTATTTGAAATTGTTAGCACATGTTGTATCTTTTATTCATTATATCTACTATCACATGCCTTATTTGAAGTTGTCGTTCCATGTCACATTCTTAACTTGTCGAGTTTTCTCTTATATGCTTTATTTGGAGTTGCTATCACTTTTATCATTATGTGATTTCTTTTATTGTGGAGCTAACTCTTAGTTGAAATTGTCATCACATGATATCCTTTTGTTGCCGGGTTGTTCTCATGCATTTAGACATGATACTAGTTCATGCCATCTCCTTCAATGTTAGCCTAATTCATATACTAGAGTCCGAAGTTTGCCATTACATGGAAGTACTTTCACTATCGAGGTTATCTTGAAACAACTAATTGGAATTGAAGTTATCGAGAGTCAGTAATCTATTCTAATAGAGGTTGTGTTTAAAGGGGGTGTTGTTCCTTCTTGAGTTACTTTTTCGTTCATTTTGTTGTTATTGAGATTCTATATACGTTGGGTTGAGCCGTGGGCTATTTGTGGTAAAAATATTGATATCGTCGATCTTTGGAAAGGTTGTGGCCTACAGGCACTTGTGATACGAGTTGATATATTGTGTGGTTGTGATGATAGCACATGTGAATTGTTTTGTGGTTTGGTTGTTGTTGTGTGGAGTATAAGGATGGCATTTCACCGTTGTTGTTATGCTGGGCATAAGGGTGGCATCTCACTATTGTTGAATGTACGAAGTGATATGGGTGGCTATTGTGTTATTGTCCGGGCGGAGCGATAAGGGTGGCTATTGTACAGAGTGATACGGGTGTCTATAGGAGAGATTAGGGTGGCTAATGATAATGTTAGGGCGGAGTGATACGGGTGGCTATCGAAGAGATAAGGGGGCAATGTCATGGATGATGTGTGATGGTTTCGAGACACTGTGTTGGTGATTTTCGTGTGATGGTGTGCTTTTCCTTGTGTTTGTCATAGACCTTAAATGACTTTCTTTGTTGTTCGGTGAGCTATTCGATTTCTTTGATATTACTTGTTGACTTGGGTCACGGTAGTACACTCGCACAAGCATACACTGTAGCATACCATTTATTCTAGCCTAGGAGTATGAAACTTGACATTTATTGATTATGCCCATGTGTTCTTGTATTATTTGTTTCCATGTTGATATTGAGCATGTGATCATGCCAGGCGGATTGTGATTGTGAGCCTGCGACCATGCCGGGCGGATTGTGATTGTGAGCTTGTGATCGTGGCGTGCAGATTGTGAATGTGAGCCTGAGATCATGCCGGGTGGAGTGTGATTATGAGCCAGTGATCATGGCATATTGTGAATGTGAGCCTGTGATCATGCCGGGCGGAATAAGAATTTGGCACGTAAGTTGTCCGTGCAGTTGCGACGCGAGATGTGGGAATGAGGTGCTGTGAATATATGATGGTGGGTTGAGATCCGTGACTTGTGACTATGAGATGAAGCATCACAAACTTATTTCATCGTGAAACTTGTGTTACTTCGGCTTGGCTAATTGATTGTCCTTTGTAATCCTTATTTGGTTTTAATGATACTTTCCGGTGTTTTTATTGCTTTACTGTTTATATCACTTATTGGTTCTTGCTGCTATTTACTGATTTTCGCTTTCCATTAATAGTTTTATACTTCAATACTGCACATGTTATTTTTTCTAGTGAGTGTCTTGACTTGTACCTCGTCACTACTCCACCGAGGTTAGTCTTGATACTTACTGGATACCGAACATGGAGTACTCATACTACACTTCTGTATATTTTTGTGCAGATGCAGGTACTTCGGAGTCTGTTGATTGTTAGATAGCGAATCGGATATTGCTGTGGAGAGTTCAAGGTATACATGACGTCACATTCGCAAGCCTCGGAGTCATCTTCGAAAGTTATTTTTGTATAGTTTATTTCTATTCCAGAATAGTTGTACTTAGAGATTTCTAGCAAACTCAATAGAACTTATGACTTGTACTACCGATTTTGGGAGTGTTGGCTTGTTATTGAAATTTCTGTTTCATATTTAATAGCTATTGGTTGGATTTTGCCATTAATTCAGTAAGTGTTAGACTTACCTAATCTTAAAGACTAGGTGCCACCACGAAATCCTACGGAGAGAAATTGGAGTCGTGACAAGGACGAAAACAATGAGACTCCTAATAAAACAATGTTGAATAATAAATTTTAAATATGATATATAAGCTACAAAAATGTAAAAAGTTGTAACAAAAATAAAAGGTAATTTTTTATATGCTTAGATACTCTTATGCTTATATACTCTTTTTTCAACAAAAAGAAAATTATTATTAAATAAGGGTAGGAAAAAGGAAAATGGGAAAAAGAATTATAAGGTGGAGAATCAAACCCCCACCAACAAGGTGCCAATGAATTTGGTGGGTGGACCAATGGACTTTAAATCTCTCTATGCATTTTATTACTAAATATATTATACAAGTATTTGATTATATAACAAAATTCACATATGAATTGAATTTCTTTCAGATCAACATAATAGGTTTTGTAATTATTGAATATCTTTTTATTTTATTGTATGAATTATTGTATTTGTTATTTTTTTTTTGTTGAGGAGATTGGTTATTTCTATTTGTTGGTAAATACTAATACAAAGTTGTGTAGAGATAAAATAATAATAATTTACGCACAAAGGAAGTGGATATTTGTAACGACCCGACCGGTCGTTTTGAGAATTTACACTTCGCTCGGTGGTTTGAGAGCATGAGTGCTCCGTATGATGTATTACAATTTGTGTGCATCGTCGGTTTCGGTTTTCGGGTGATTCGGAATTAGTTTGGAAGAATGAATTTTGTTGTTGAAGCTTTATATTGGAAGAGTTGACTAAGTTAGATTTTTGAGTATTTGACCTCGTATCGGAGTTCTGATTGTACCGTTAGGTTCGGATGGTGATTATGGACTTGGACATATGCCCGTATTTGTATTTGAATATTTCTAGAAGGTTTTGGCACTATTTGGCAAAAGAAAAATTTGAAGGTTCGGGAATGTTCATATGTTTGATCGAGAGTTGACTTTGATGATATCAGATTCGGATTGTGGTTTCGGGAATTGAAATAACTTCGCTATGTCTTTTGGGACTTGTGTGCAAATTTTGAGTTCATTCCGAGTTTATTTGATAAGATTCGACACGAGTTTTGGAAGTTGAAAGATTCAAAGATCATTAAGTTCGATTTGCGACGCGATTCATCGTTTTGTTATTGTTATGTGTGATTTCAGGGGTCTAGTAGGTCGTATTTTGTTTTGGGATATTTTGGTATATTCGGACAGTGTCACGAGGGGCTCGGGTACGTTCAGGACGTGGTTCGGATACTTTTTGTCTCATGTTGCAGTGCTGAAGGAGTGCTAGTTCCGGAGTTATGCACCTGTAATTGGTTTTGTGCAGGTGCGGCGGTCGCAGAAGCCATAATGCGGTCGAACCCGCGAAAAGGGGCTGAGTTTGGAGTCTTCGCAAATGCGGAAGATGGGGTGCATCTGCGCCCTAGCAGAAGCGATGGTCTTGGACGTAGAACCGAGCTGGAGCGCAGAAGCGTGTTTGGCTTCACACCTGTTGTTGCACATAAGCGGAAGGATATCCGCAGGTGCGAGGGGTCGCAGAAGCGGCGCCGCTTTTGCGGCTAGGATGTCGTAGATGCAACGATGCCTGGGCAGAAGCTATATATCGAGGGCTTGGCTATTTTGTTCACATTTTGAGTTGTGGAGCTCGGATTTGGGCGATTTTTGAGTGGTTTTCTTCACCTGGATTGGGGTAAGTGTTCTATACTCGGTTTTGGTTATATTTTGTGAATCTATCTTTGTTTTTGGTAATTGGATTATGAATTTTAAAGAGGAATTTGAGGGTTTTGTCTAAAATTTCAAAAGTGATTTTTGATCTTTGAACATCGATTCGGAGTTAGATTTTAGTGAAACTTATATGGTTGGACTCATAATTGAATGGATTATTGTATTTTGGAAGTTCTGTCAGGTTCCGAAGTGCGGGCCCAAGTTTGACTATTTGGTTGACTTTGAGCTTTTAATTAAAGATTCGACCTTTATCGATTGAGCTTGTTTCCTCAGGCATTATTTGATGTATTTGAGTTGCTTTTGGCTAGTTTCGAGCCGTTCGGAGGCTGATGCGCATGGGATGGTGTTTCTAGAGTATTGATTGGCTTGCTCGGTATTGGATTCGGCTTGTTCAAGGTAAGTAACACTTCTAAACTTAGTGTTGAGGGTATGAATCCCTGAGTATACGTGTTATGTGTTGGTTTTGAGGTGACGCACATGCTAGGTGACGGGCGTGTGGGCGTGCACCGTGTGTATTCTGACTCGGTTGATTATGTGGTATTGTGTAGTTACCTAATCTTGTTTCTATCCATGAAATTCGTACGTGCTTGAGTAATTGAGCTGTGATCCATGTTAGAAATCATTTTTAGGCTACATAGATATTCTATTAGGACCCACTGAGGTCAATTTTACTGTTGATTTATTTGCTTAAATCATAATTACGTACTCATTCATATTCATTCCTTTGCGAATCATATCTCAGTCTTCGTTATCATTTTGTTGTCACATCATGTTATAATTGTTTGGGCTAATTGGCATGAGATTTGTGAGCCCGAGAGACTAGAGAGGATAATGACTGAGTGAGGCCGAGGAATTGATTGTAGGTGATATTGATGGGATCGGACTGCACGCCGCAGTGGCTTTTATTGATTCATAATGGGATCGGGTTGCATGTCACAACAAGCCATATTGGCTTTATATATATTATTATTATATGGATAGGGCTGCACGCCGCAATAGGCCTTATAAGCTTTGTTGTTATTGATAGGATTGGGATGCACTCTGTAGCAGGCCATGTTACCATATATTAGCGCTTGAGCAGGATCCGCCCCTCTATAGTTTGGCATACCAGCAGTAAGCACAGGTACCGTACAGTGTTAAATGACTGAGTTTGCTGATTGATTGAGCGTGATGAGTGGGTGTGCGAGACCGTGAGATTGAGTACTCTAAGAGTATGAGTACATGAGTTCATCAATGTGATGCATTGCATTTGTCATGCATCCTTGATATAAAGGCATTGAGATGCATTTCCTCATGCCACACGGTTTTTGTGACATTCATGACTTCACATGCACATTGACATGTAGGCATAGAGATGTACTTTCCTCATGCTATCTAAGAATGAAATATCTTATCTGTTGTTGAAAGTTTTTGGAAAAAAATCACAGTTTTTTCTTATTTACTCAGATTTTGGTGATATCAATGAAAGAATTGGGTTTTACTGTTATACCTGAAAAGCGTGCCTATTTTCCGTAACTATAAAGGAGCTGAGCATCATATCTTTAAGTTATTGCTTGTACTGCTTTTATTAAATTGGAACGAGTTATTTTTGTCTATTGGTGTTGACTCTGACCGTCGTCCAAGCTCGTCACTGCTTTCAACGTAAAGGTAGGTTTGTTACTTATGGAGTACATGGGGTCGGTTGTACTCATACTAAACTTCTGCAGCTTGCGTGCATATTTTGGATGCTGATGTTGCTGTGTATGGCCGGAGCTGGCATTAAAGATGATCCTCTATTTTGATGATAGTTGCCTCCTGTTCCTGATAGCTTTAGATATATAAAAATCTGTTTATGTACAATTTGAACAGATGATGTATTTATTTCATATCATCTTTGTAAACTCTATGTCTTAGAAGCTCATGATTTGTACTACAACACCTTGGGTTATTGTATAAAAGTTAATTCGTCATTTAGTTTTCTCAGTATATCTCATTTGAATTGTATTATTATTAAATTGGCTTACCTAGCGGGTTGGGTTAGGTGCCATCATGACTAGTTAGATTTTGCGTCGTTACAAGTTGGTATCAGACCTCTAGGTTCATTGGGTTCTACGAGTCATGAGCAAGTGCCTAGTAGAGTCTTGCGAATCGGTATGATGAAGTCCATACCTATCTTCAAGAGGCTACATGGCATTTAGGATAAATTTCCCATCTTTCTTTCCTTATTGTGCGACATTGATTCAAGTTGAAGCGTATCTTTTTGAATTTCTTCCACTCACTCGTACACGTATGTGAGTGCATGGTATCAGCTTTGCATCGACGACTTGTGGATTCCAGGGATGAGATGCGAGACGTGTTGCTATATTTTGGTGATGAGTCAGTCTGGAGGACTTGAGGCCAGGTTTAGACCGCAGCTTAGGTTTGGTAGTTTCAGTTGTGTGAGTATATGCTTTTGGACTTCTATGTTCGAATGTGTTCCTATAAGTGGCGGTGACTGGTTGGATGGCTATACGATGAGTAAGATGTGACTGCGGGAAGTGTTATGATGGTTTGAATATGTTGAGAAGAGTATTCTTGAGATGTGAAAAGGACTATTGGGTGCCTGTGGATGTGTCATACAGTCTTGCGTTATGACGGTTTTTGAGAGATTCTTTCATGTTATTCCATTTGTCGAATGAAGTAGATTGTCATGTCTTGTTGATGAGTTCAGAATCATGAAGATTAAGTGATTGCGTAGCAGTTGTGGCTGTGAAACGGTGTAGAGATATGTCAGTTTGTGGCTAAGCAGCTGGGTTATTACCTGCGGGGTAATCTACGGATGTGTAATCCTTATGATGTTGCGTGGAGGCTTTCCTTTCTACCATTGGGTATAAGTGTTGCCATTTGAGTCAGGATTGGTTGAGAAAGTTGACCTGACCGTCACGGGGATGAATTAGAGCTTAGAGGATGATTTGAGGTATTATATGGTTTGAGTTACATGTGCTATGAAGGATTTAGTTGAATCGCTTTGCGGTATTATGGCAGTAATATAGTATGGGCATTGTGAGTTATCGAGTCTTTTGATCAATGGCTTTGAGCCAAGTGGGGGAGTCTTCCATCGACAATTTGGTTGTATGGTTATGTATTGTATTGGTTTTCGTCTAAGGCATACTTGTGGATCGGTTATGACTTGTAGAGACTGGTTTTGAGGATGGCATAAGCAAGGAAATTCCTTGATGCTTGGTGTAGTATACCTTATGTATATATGGAAGTCTTGGAATGATCTGGGTTTGTTATGCGTGATGGATGTAATGTAATAAGAAAAGGGATTCACTCGGTTGCTTAGAGGTGTGGATTACTTCTTTGAGTGTTGTCGTGCTAATGTGGCACAGGTTGTTCGGCCTGTTTGGGTGGTGCAATTGAGATTTGAGCAAAGTGGATGAATCTCAAGAAGATTTTAATGGATTCAAGATTTATATGTAGCAATTGAGAATTTTTCGGATTTGTATATGGCTAGAATCTAAGATTTGCATCGGATGGTGTCGGGACTTGCGGCATTTTTGTATCACTATGGATTCTACATTTCATAATCAGGAAGGTCAAGGGAACAATTTTAGATTCACAGAAGGTCTCTTCAGAGTGGGTGTCTCGGTTGTGGTACTTTTGGGGTGCTTAAGAGGAAATACAACAGCTTATGGGCCTTAGGGTGGTGTGGTTTTATAGGATCTCTTGTGGTGAGCTTTGGGTAAGAATCATGGTGTTCTGGCAAGGAGAAGTGTCAACTTGAGGGTAATTCAGAAGTAACTGGGAGGAATAGGACAGCTTGGTAGTAGGTGGGATCAGCTCGGTAATGGATATGATCGGTTCTTTGGGTACTTATGATGTGGTGAGTCTCTAGATGTGTTTTGTGGCAATATTCTTGGGGCTGGTGACATGTGTGGCTTGGTTGAGTTAGAGAGATTGAGTTCTGATGGCTTGGTTATGTGCAAATGGGTTTCGAAGAGTTTTCGATGGTTTCTACCACAGTTTGAGATGGATATTTTCTACCGGCATGAGGAGTATGTTGCCCATATGATTTTCTCCAAGATGGGATGAAGTGGAAGGTTTCTAGCTATTTGAGTATGTATTCTGCTTGTGATTCAAAGTTAATAATGAGATTCTCGTACATTTCATATGATGGCATGATAAATGTGGTGTGTTGTGTGGGATTGAGATTTGCACGTGCAAGGTCATGATTCAGTTTTGAAGGGAAAGTCATGAATTCTTAGACAACATGGAGGGTTTCAGATGACTAGATAAATGTTATTACTACTTGGTATAGCCTGAGAAGGATGTGCATTTCAGAAGGCGCACTGTGTTTTGACTTACGGATGCTTCATTGGTATTTCGGTACTCGCATGGTTGATCAACTGCTGATGTGCAGATTTTTCTATGTGGCACGGATGGATTATAGAAGCATTCCTCGTGGTATGATCGTGTATGAGAGATGTGTTAGACATTCGGGTGGTGGAGTTGGGATCAACTATGGTGATTCATGTGTTCTATGGATTTGGAGACTGGGATACTTAGAAGCAGATTGTTTCGTGGTTGTGGACTGTGACGACATGGCCAAAGTTAGCCAGATGGTAGTATGTGCTATGTTTAGATCATTATGGAATTTGGAGGGCTATTTACCCATTTGGGGATGACCGGAGTTGATTTGGGGGCCCATTTGTAGGTCCAATGAGGATGTGTATTCTATACCGAGTCAGATTTGTTGACCCAACACGGTTAGTGATGAGGGGTGAGTCATTCGATTGGAGTTGAGCTTGTTCGTATTCTGATATGTTCTATGTAATACTCTTCTATGCTATGAGGGTTTGTGATTTATTGGTTACACGCACACATGATGCAATTCTATTTGGGCCTTGTTGTGGAATTCGAGCAAGATGGTTATTGAGCTGTTGAATGGTTGATTGCTCCTTGGTTATGGTCTTTTCGGGCTATGGTATATTGTGTTATTTGTTTCCCCATGGTTATGGTCATGCACTTCGTGTACTTGATGTTAAATTGTGTTTGGTTGTTGATTTTGACCATTGTGACTTGAGGTATTTTCATAGGACTCGTGTTTGGATGAGGTCACGCATTGCAGTGGAGCTATGTTGGGATATGATCCTTTGTGTTAGATTCGTGTGTCTTGGTTCTACTATGTATGATGGGTTCATAGCATTGCGGTCATGGTGATACTTGTTGAGCTTGCGGGACGATTCTCTCATTTGAGTCATTTTCCATTTTTGGGTGCATTCGAATTAATGCATATTGGTGCACTAATGGCATGGTTTGCTGCTTAAGGTTGTATCGGTATGGCATGTCAGTAGAGTGGATGTATTGATGAGATGAGGTCGTTGGACCTAGAATGGATGCTATCGGATTTGATTACGGCATGTATGGAAGAATAATATCGAAAGTCGGCTTAGGATTTGGCTTTGGTTCTTGACGGATGAGAGAGGGCTCCATGACTTGTTGATTTGATGAGTAGTAATGAGTTTTTGTATGTTTCTTTCATCATCAACAATCTATGCAGGTTTTGAATGAGGTTTTATTTGATATGAGGTTTGTTATCGGTGTCAGGTTTGTTTTGAGCAGCTACTGTGATTAGGAATTAATGCTACGAGTATGCAGGTTGTGTGGTATATCATGTGATTACATCTCGGGTTATGGTTATGGATTGATACAGCTTGTTCAGACTTATACAGTGTGTGGATGCGAGATTTGGGTCCTGTACGGAATTTCGAATGTTGGAAATTGGATTCTAAGGCTTACGGTCTAAGGTTAAAGTAATGATCTTCAGTTATCTCGTGTTGTCAGCTTTTATGGATTGGGGTGGTGTGGGATCACCCCTGGGTATGTGCATGGTAAGGTTACACGACGATTTGATGGCTTTGGAATGACTTTGGGTACGTTCGAGGAGGAATGTATGTTTAAGTGGGAGATAATGCAATGACCTGACCAGTCATTTTGAGTATTTGCACTTCACTCGGTGATTTGAGGGCATGAGTAGCTCCGTATGATGTATTACGACATCTGTGTATCGTCAGTTTCGATTTTTGGGTGATTCAAAATTAGTTTGTCTCATTTTTCATTGCTGAAGGAGTGCTGGTTCCGGTGTTGCGCACATGCGGTTGGTTTTGCACAGGTGCGATGGTCGCAAAAGTGTTAATAAGGTCGGACCCGCAAAAAGGGGCTGAGTTTGGAGTCTTCGTAGATGCAAAAATTGGGGCGCAACTGTGGCCTCGCAAAAGCGATGGTCTTGGGCACAGAAGCGAGCTGGAGATCTGCAGGTGTGAGGGGTCGGCTGGTTAGTAGTTTTTGCAGAAGCGAAAAGTTAGTCGTATAAGCGACACCGCAAAAGCAGCTGGGATGTCGCAAATGCGACGATGCTTGGGCAGAAGCTATAAATCGAGGTCTTGGCTACTATATTCAGATTTTGAGTTAGGGAGCTCGGATCAGGGCAATTTTGGAGGCGATTTGCATCACATGGATTAGGATAAGTGTTCTATACTCCGTTTTGGTTATACTTCGTGAATCTATCTTCGTTTTAGGTAATTGGATTATGAATTTTAAAGAGGAATTTGGGGGTTTTGTATAAAATTTCATAAAGTGAATTTTTGAGCTTTGAACATCGCTTCGGAGTTGGATTTGAGTGAAACTAGTATGGTTGGACTCGTAATGGAATGGGTTGTTGAATTTGTGAGTTTTGTCGGGTTTCGAGGTGTGGGCCCGGGTTTGACCTTTTGGTTGATTTTGGGCTTTTGATTTAAGATTGGACCTTTATCAATTTGTTTTGTTTCCTTAGGCATTATTTGACGTATTTGAGTTGCTTTTGGCTAGTTTCGAGCCGTTCGGAGGTTGATGCATGTGGGATGGTGTTTCTAGAGTATTGATTGGCTTGCTCGGTTTTGGATTCGGCTTGTTCAAGGTAAGTAACACTTCTAAACTTGCTGTTGAGGGTATGAATCCCTAAATATACATGTTATGTGTTGGTTCTGAGGTGATGCACATGCTAGGTGATGGGCGTGTGGGCGTACACCATGTGAATTATGACTCGGTTGATTCTGTGGTACTGTGCAGTTATCTAATCTCGTTTCTATCCATGAAATTCCTTCGTGCTAGAGTAATTGAGCTATGATCCGTCTAAGAAATCATGTTTAGACTATATGCATATTATGTTGGGACTACTGATGTCAATTTTCCTATTGAGTTATTTGCTTAAATCGCAATTACATACTCAGACATATTCATTCATTTGCATATCATAACTCAGTCTCTGTTATCATTTGTTACCGCATCATGTTATTATTGTTTGGACCGATTGGCATGAGATTATGAGCTCAAGAGACTGGAGAGGGTGTTGACTGAGAGAGTCCGAGGGCCCGATTGTGAGTGATATTGATGGGATCGGGCTGCATGGCGCAGCGTGTTTTATTGATTAATGATGGAATCGAGCTGCAAGCAGAAGCAAGAAATATTGGCTTTATATATATTATTATTATATGGATCGGGTTGCAAGCCGCAGTAGGCCTTATAGGCTTTATTATTATTGATGGGATCAGGCTACATGCTGCAGCAGGCCATGTTGGTTTATATTAGCGCTTGGGTTGGATCCGCCCCTCCGGAGTCTGACATACCAGCAGTTAGAGCATGACCATACAATGCTGAGTGACTGAGTGTGCTGAGTGATTGAGCATGATGAGTGGGAGTGCGAGACAGTGAGATTAAGTACTCTGAGAGTTTGAGTACATGAGTTCATCACTGTGATGCATTGCATTTGACATGCATACTTGACATGCAGTCATAGAGATGCATTTCCTCATGCCACACGGTTTTTGTGACATTCATGACTTTACATGCACATTGACATGTAGGCATAGAGATGTACTTTCCTCATGCTATCTGAGAATAAAATATCTTATCTGTTGTTGAAAGTTTTAGGAAAAAAATCATAGCTTTTTCTGATTTTCTCATATTTTGGTGATTTCGGTGAAAGATTTGGGTTTTACTATTATACCTGAAAAGCGTGCCTATTTTCCATAATTGTAAATTAGCTGAGCATCGTATCTCAGAATTATTGCTTGTACTGTTTTTATTATATTGTTACGAGTTGTTTTGGCTATTGGTGTTGGAGTCTGACTGTTGTCCAAGCTCGTCACTTCTTTCAACCTAACGTTTGGTTTGTTACTTATTGAGTACATGGGGTCGGTTGTACTCACACTATACTTCTGCACCTTGCTTGCAAATTTTGAATGCTGATGTTGCTATGTATGGCGGGTTGAGAAAGGCATGTGAATTCAAAATAGTTAAAGAGTTGAAAGCATATTTACTCCAATTTAAATAGCGAAAAGATTTCTAAGAAATCCAATTGAATTTTTGAGCTAATAATAAATTAAATTTCTCATGCAAAATTTTTCAGTAATTAATATTAAATTTCAAAGTTTAAGGAATAAATAGAAGAAAATAAAATTTTAATTGCTTATTGTATATCACATAGTAACGGTCCGGTCGGTCGTTTTGAGTACTAAAACCATGTTCCTCTATTTGATGCTTCTCGTAATTTTATTTAATATTTTTTTGACTTGGGGGAATAGTTGGTTTGGTTTTGGGAGTGTTTGGGGGTGAATTGGAACACTTAATTCTGTTTTGGAGGCCTTAAGTTGTAAGAGTTGACTTTTGGGTAAACAACCTCATAATCGAGTTTTGATGGTTCCGGTAGGTTCGTATGGTGATGACATATGTTAAAATTTAGTTTTGGATGTTCCTAGATAATTTTTTCTCTATTCGTCGAAAGTTGAAATTTGAAAAATTAGAGAGTTTGTAAGTTTGAGCAATAGTTGACTTTGATGTTATTGATTTTTAATTGTTGTTCTAGGACTGAGGATAAGTGTGTGTAGTTAAATAGAACTTATGTGTAAAATTTAGTTGTGATTAGCAATGTCAAAGTATGATTCGGACGCGTTCGACGAGGTTGGAAAGTTTGAAAGTTATAAAATGGATTTGATCTTTGATTCTTGACTTTGTTTTTTTTTTTTTAGTGTTTTGAGCTTGTCTCGACCCAAAATCCACTAGTGGTGATGACACCTAACCCAACCTGTTAAGTTAGCCAATTAACAGTTAAAGCAATTATAATAAAATAAAGGTGCTCAACAAATAATATAACTGGATTCCATACAATATCTCCAGGACTTGTAGTACAAGTCATGAGCTACTAAGACTGGATTTTTGCAAAAACTGATATGAATTAAATACACCTTCTGTTTGAAAGGTACATAAACAGAATTCAACTCTAAAGCTGCTCAAGGACTAGTTGTAGCTGCATCCGAGAGGCACAGATATCTTCAAAGCCCGCTTCCGTCATCCACCGCATCTCAGCTCCAAGATCTACACGTAAGGTGCAGATGTAGTGAGGAGGCTTTTATTTAAAGACACTCACTGATATAACTTGTGCAGTAGACTAGCAATAGAACTTTCACCTGAAGTATACATCGAAGAGTATAAGAACAAATATGCGAGGCAGTAAAAGAATCACCTGAAGAAATCAAGGTAGTAAAATTATAACTTTCATAGTGTGAGAAATGTACTCAAGATATATATATATATATATATATATATATATATATATATATATATATATATAT
>MCJB01050324.1:34902-69761 GCA_002018475.1 Nicotiana obtusifolia
ATATATATATATATATATATATATATATATATATATATATGAATGGTACGACAACACCCTTCGTGCATTTATCTCATTCTCACCAAATATATGAATGTAAGTCAAATCAATTAGCACAACCACACCCTTTGTGCATTTATTTCATCCTTAGCAAGCATACGTATAACAGTACCAACCAAGTAAAAGAAATGCCAATAACAATAACGATAAAGTAGGAGATACGCAGGTAGCAATAACGAACAACGCATTGCATATAGGTAACGGTAACAGACTAGATAGGAGGCATAGAAGTAATGAAAACATTTAATGTAGAAGAACATAAATTTCATTAGCTAACATGGTAGGAGGTTTAGATATAGATATAATAAACATGAAGAAAAGCATGATCTTTATAAGCTAAACAAATAGAAGGCATGAATAACTAACATGGTAGAAGGCTCAAACGAAAGTGCAACAAATGAGAAATGACATGGATGTAGATATGACAACAAGAAGGAAAGCATGATATTTGCAAGTTAAATAGAGAGAAGGCATGGAAAACACAACAACAATTAAGATAGAGGACAAAGACAAAACAACAACGACAATTCACATAGAAAACATAGGTGCAATAGTAACAACTCAAGATAAGGGCATGAATGTATACATATGGAAAAGATATCACCACATAATGCACGTTTCTCGTCCTCGCCTGTGTGGAAACACCCTTCATTCCATGAACACGTGATAATATAAAAACATGATAATGCAAATGAAATAGCACGGTATCACCCTTCGTGCTTTTACTTTCATTCTCACATGATAATGTAAATGAAAACATGATAATGTAAATGAAATGGCACGGCATCACCCTTTGTACTTTTACTCTCATCCTCACATGATAATGTAAATGAAATGACATGGCATCACCCTCCGTGCTTTACACTCTTCCTCACATGATAATGTATATGCAATGGCACGACATCACCCTTCTTGCTTTACACTCTTGCTCACATGATAATGTATAAGCAATGGCACGGCATCACCCTTCGTGCTTTACACTTTTACTCACCAAGCATATTTATATCAATAACTAGCAAGGTAGAAGAATGAATAAGATCAAAGAGAGTGATTAAGCGAATATTACAAACGAACATCAATCACAACTTTCAAGCCAATGCCAATTCAATAAACCTCAAGAACCTTATTGTTCAAGTATTTCAACAAGTCTCAAAAATGTTCTTCAAATTAAGTATAGAATCCAATATCTCAAGAATAACGGTCGTAGCAGTGTATTAGTGACTAAGCATAGTGATGACCGAATTTAGCACATCAATAGTTTCACAAAAATCCGTCATTATTTAATCAATTTATAACAAGCTAAATCTTGGTTTCTAGCATTTAATTTCATATTCTTAGTAATCTAGACGTCAAGCAAGACATGAAGCACAAAGGTCACATAATTCTACAAGGCAGAATTAATAGTATAATTTACCCCTGAGCACGATTAACCCTGGCACATGCATATACGCTCGCCATCTTCTATATGCATCACCCCTGCATGTAGCAAACAATATCAATTAGTAGAAAAAATTCCCCCGAAAATGCTAGGAAAGAAATTTACCTCCAACAAGACAAATGGATACACTAGAAGCACCATCTCGCTCAAATCGTCCTTCGGACGACTCGAAACTAGTCAAAAACAACTCAAAATCATCAATTAATGCCACATGAAGCAAACCCAATCGATAAAGGTTGAATCTTTAATTAAATACTCAAAGTCAACCAAAAAGTCAAACCTGGGGTCGTACTTCGGAACTCGACAAAACGCACAAATTCCAACAACCCATTCAATTACGAGTCCAACCATACTAATTTTAATCAAATCCGACGCCGAATTGATGTCCAAAACTCAAAAATTCACTTTAGGAAAGTTTAGACAAAAACCCCCCTAAATTCTCTTTAAAATTCATAATCTAAATGTCAAATTCAAAGATAGATTTATGAAATATAATCAAAACCAAGTAGAGAATACTCCCCAATCCACGTGGTGAAAATCGCCCAAATCCGAGCTCCCAATTCAAAATATGATATAATAACCGTTGCACCCTATTTTGCACTAGTCAAAATAATATTCAACTTGTGGTTTCTCTATTGTTTATGAAAGAGAGTCGCCACCTAATATTTAAAGGTATACTAGGGTACCTATTTAATTACTAAAGGTCATATTCTTTATTAGTCTGCTAACTAATGAGATTCTGGGAAAGGATTCTTGTTATTCTAAGGGGAAGGTGTTAGGCACCCCTTAAAATCTACCCGAGGTAGCTCCATAGGACTTAAACTAGATTTAGGACTAATTATTTGTACTATGCTCTAACTAGTGTTCAAAAGAATGTAGCTTACCATATATTAGGGCGTAATAGCTTTAAAGAAGGAGTGTAATTTAAAGATGTATGGGTTTAAAGAAGAGTTTTAGAAACAAATAATGTTAGTATGTATATATGCTTGAAAAGAGCTTTGAAAGATAGGATGTTTGTATGAAAATCTTTAAAAGAGAAGCTAATTTAAAACACTTTGTTTCCCAAAGCATGGAAGTTCACATTACTCTAATGAGATGTTACGAGAGAAAGGCTCAGATATACCTTGGTTCTTAAATATCAATCTTGAGGAGGTTGTTTGAAAACTTTTGTTTAGACGGCATCACCTTGTTCTTTTTGAAAAGAGTTGACTTCCTTTTTGAAAAGTAAGCATGCGACTCAGTTCGGGTTTTTCATTTTTAAAAGGGGGACTGCCGCCTTTGCTAAGCCTTTGGGATTCAAAATCTTTAGGAAAAACTTAGTAAGGTCTAATGAATTAATAACAGCTCATAACCAGCAGATATAGAATTAATTGCTAACTAATGCCTCTTTTAATCCTAGGTTCTTTAAGGCTTTCCTAAGTTATTTTATGTGAGTTAAAATATAAAATAAAGCATTCAATCCAGTATATATTTGTCATACACATGTGAGATAAAAACAACAGAAACATAGTGAAGAATAATGACATAGTGCAACTATAGAATAATGAAAGCAGTAAATAAAGGAATGAAGGGAAAGAAAGAACTATGGTATTTGATCCTCAAAGAGGTAGGCCCAGTAGTAACAGGGATAGCAGCTGAATCTGGACTTCCAAGATATAACAATGCTGGATTTGGGCCTGAGTTCTTTAAGAACTCAGCAAGCCCAAGCCACTGTACTTGTTCAAAAAAAGAAGAAGGGAGAAAGTCATTAGAAAATAATACCATCTACATGCCCATATATGAAATTTGCAAGCAAAGAATAAAGGAAAGATCAATGGCCGTATTTAAACACTAAGAAAGTCATGCAAATGTAGAAGTTATGTATAGTAAATGGTCCACAATGAACACTTTTCGTTGTCATTAAACACCAAACCCTAAGAGAATAACAAGTGTCGATGGATTAAATTCTAAGGAAAGAATTCTACTCAAGGTCGATGCCACCTTTGAATCCCCCGACACTTAAAAGTTCCCAAGGGTCTCAAGGCCCAGGGTAATGCTTGTGTCGGAGTAAGAAGCCCAACCTAGAGTTAAACTGTACTCCCAAATATCCTAACCACTAACAACTCATCCTTTCCTATAGGTTCGAATGCCAATAAGACTCTTTCAATACAAACCAACTACTATGACATTTCCTACCACAGAAGCAAACTCTTTCTAAACAGAATAACATAGAAAACACATAGAAATAATTTGTTCTTCATGACTATACTTCCAGTATTAAGTGAAATGAAACACATATTGAATAGGTTTAAAAGTCTAGTTTCTAAGCACATATGGAGACATGACACTTATACTATTGTTACTAAAGAACCAAACAACTGGAGTCATACAACATATAGGCAGATAAATCACATATTTTAGAGCTGCAACAGAAGACGCTATTGTCCTGATGGATTGATCATAGATTAGTTTAACACCAGATATTATCATGAGCATACACATATGTTAATAACACTACTTTAATCTTTTGAAATACTCAGTAAAGATTCAGACAATGACATAGGCAAGTTGTTGTACTCAATGAATAACAACAAAAGGTTCCTCCAGTACTAGATTCAATCCAGATTAACAGGAAAAGAGAGAACTAAGTATAGTTTTAAAATAGTGTACAAAAGCAAAAAGTCATGAGGATAAACAAAGATTCATGCGAAACTTCTACAAATACAGAAATTTCAACCAAAGTTATGACCTCACAAGATAGGATGAGTCTCAAACATTACAAAATAGATTATCAGTATCATTAAGGCTTTAAGAACAGGGGAAAGATCACACTAGACAGGCTTAACTCATATGTTCAGACTAAGGTTAATAGCTAGGCATGGTGGTTTTATAACCAAGTTACAGAAATAGTTAGTATTCAATTACAGCAGACACAACTACAATATAATCCATAAGAGGTTGGCTGATCATAACAAAATATATGCAGAATGATCACTGATGTTCACAGAAAGTTCATCCTAGTGAGACTGTTCGCAACTAATAGTTAGGCATGAATACAAAGTTTTCATGGTGATGACTCAGAGAATGCCTAAAAAGGAGAGCATTTTGAACACTTATGCTTCATAAACCTTAATCAAGTGATGCAGAGTTACCCTATGTATTTTCATGTATGTCCGAGCTAGAATCATCTAACAGCAAACCCAAGTATAGAATGACAGAACTGAAAAGAATATAGCATGATAAGCATGAAGACAATAACAGAACATTTGGGATGTGAGGTTGAGAGAAAAAGAGAGAGGAAGGGGAAAGAGAGGCGGCAGGGCTTGGGAGAGATGATTTTAGGGTTAGGGGTCTAGAAGGTCATCTCTAAGGTTAAACTGTGGACGAGATCTGGGCCGTTGGATATGATGATCAACTATCCTGATTTTTAGGGATTGAATAATTTTTATGGAGAATATTGTTGTCCGCTGGATCCCTGTGATCCAACATTTAGGATTAAATCTTCTGGGTGTTTAGAAATTAAAGAGAAAGTAGAGTAAAAATCATGGGCCGTTGATCATGGAAATGAACGGCCCAAATGATTTGTGTTTGTTTTATGAGTGAAGGCCAAGTGACGTGGCACGATCTCATTGGTTCAATGGGAATGGCATGGATTGCCAAAGTGGAGAGGGAGGGGATTGGACCTGGTCATTTTCGGACTTGGCTTGGGTATTTGGGTTGAAATTGGTTTAGTGAATAGCCATTTTGTATTTGATTAAGGAATTGCAATTGTAGCCCTTTAGTTTTTTAACCCTTTTAAAATTAACGTAATTAAACTTAATTAGTTTCCAATAAAATCTAGTAAAATTATAATGATCATATACACTACTTACTATTGTAATTAATTAATTATAATATACTTTATTTTCTAAATTATAACACTAGTTTTTTAATTATCAACATAATAATCTAATTAATCTAAATTTGAGAAGTTATTCGTAAATTAATTATAAAACCTCTATGGAGTATTTTAAAAAAAAAATCTTAATAGTATTAACATAATAAGAATATTTGTAATTACATAATATTAATTCTAGGTTATTAATTTCAAAGCTAATACTTAATTAATTTATAAAATATGTAATTATTGGTAGAAAATACTTTTAAAACATTCATTATAAATATTGAAGTATAACTAAATAATTTTTAAAATTAAACTTAGCCGTCAACAATAACTCTAACCCTCGAAATGGGATTCTATAGATTCTACGTAGTTATTACAGTTAGCAAACGTGGAAAACTCTAGCGTTCACGTAGAACAAATCCCACCAGCTGAAATTCCTCTTATGCAAATGCGACATCGCAGTCGCGAACGCAATGGCCAATCCTCTATAGCTACATGATCGTGTTCCACATCTTGCGGCCGCGAAGATCAAATGCCTAACATCCTCAAGCCCTCCTTCCTTCTACGCGAATGCGCCTTTGGACTCGCGAATACGATGAACAATTTTACCAGCCATCAAACAAATTTGCGCGATCGCGATCGCGATCCACTCTCCGCGATCGCGAAAAAGGAAACTAGATGCCTAGAAATCAGCTGTTCCTCTAAGACCAAAACGAAGCCGTACATAATTCGAATCACTCCCGAGGCCCTCGGCACCCCATCCAAACATACCAACAGGTCCTAAAACAAGATACAAACTTAGTCAAAGCTTCAAATCACATCAATCAACATAAAAATCATGGATCACATCTCAAATCAAACTTAATGAACTTTTGAAATTTCAACTTCCAAAACTCGTGTGAACCATATCAATTCAATTCAGAATAACCTCAAATTTTGCACAAAGTTCTAAATGAAATAACGAGGCTATTCCAAATCCTGGAACCAAAATCCGAACCCAATGTTACCAAAGTCAACTTCAGGTCAAAATTATGAACATTCCAAAGCTTCAAATTGCCAACTTTCGCCAATTAAAGCCAAAACCTTCAAAAAACATCCAAATGCGATTTCGGGCATACGCCCAAGTCCAAAATAACGATCTGGACCTAAGGGAACCATCAGAACTCTTCCAACTTAAAGCTTCCTAGTTGAGAATCATTCTTCAAAATCAATTCCGGATCACCTGAAAACCAAAATCGACGATTCACACAAGTCATAATACATCATATGAAACTACTTAAGATATCAAACAGTTGAATGGAATGCAAATGCTCTAGACGACCGGTTGGGTCGTTATATCTTCCCCCACTAAAACATATGTTCGTCCTCGAACGTGTCAAGAGTCACTCCAAAGCCATCACATCACTGCATGAGCTCACCGTACACATACCTGTGGGTGATCTTACGTCACCCCAATCCATGTAATCCTGATGACAAAACTTAACTGAAAATCCTTACTTCAACCTTAATTGGCAAACCTTGGAACCCAATTTCCAATATCCGAAATTCATTGCAAGACCCGAATCTCGCATCACACACTGTATAAGTCTAAACAAGTTGTATCAAGACATAACCATAATCCATGATGTAATAACATGATATACCACATAAATTAGATACAAACGGCCTGAACTGCTAACCACCATAGCTAACCAAAAGCAAATTCGGTACCGGTGGTAAACCTTATATCAAATAAAACCTCGTTCAAAACCTTCATACATCACTGATGATGAAAGAAACACGTAGAATCTCTTAACCACTCATCTGATAAACAAGTCAAGAAGCTCACTCATTCGACCAGGGCCATTACCCAAATTCTTAGCAAAAATACGGTATCATTCTTCCGAACATTCCTCATCCTAATATGATAGTGCAACTCTCAGGTCTAGAAACCTCATCTCCACTGATACAAGCAGCCCAACTGACAAGACACACCACAAGATGTATAGATCCCTCACGCAACGCGGTCCGTACACCAAGCAAGTAGTAATTTAGACACGACAGATAATAGTAAGAAAGTTAAAATAGAAGGCCACTAAGAAAGTTAAGAAAGTGGGTAATATTAACATCTTCTATGAACTATTTTCAACAAAGTAAAAGCAAAACATACGAAATAAGCATAAGGAGTTACATTTCATCACAAACCTGTTATGATGCGCAACTCGATCTAATCATATCAATCCACATGGGGGTACCCATCGAGCCATAATGCTTGGGCTCACTGATCACATGTGCGTCAGCATCAAGCACTATGGAGTGCACGAATATCCGATCTCAACACACTCAAATGGTTGATACGTCACTCATACTCCATCATCTTACAGAAAAATACCCCACAAGTCAAAACACAATGCACTTGCCAACCACAACCTCCGACGACATCAAATAGTGCCAGTATTCTCTTAAACAACTGAAATCGTTCATGTCATCATGAACACATATCCTTCCCTTCAAAACTAAACCACAACATTGAACTCGCAACTTTTAACCCCACAAGGCGCACCGCTAATAACATGCTATCTCGTGAAAATACGAAAATCTCACAATCAACTCTGAACCATAAGCAAGTTGAACACCTCATCAATCGAGAACCTTTCATTTAACTCAATCCAAGAGAACATCACCACACGCAATATAGCTTCTATACGTGTAGCAAACATCAAATCTGGCCGTGTCCATAACTATGGTGAATTCTTCGGAACTCATTAACACATAGTCGAGTCATCAGAACTGATCTTCTCTAACTCAACCGAGTCAAAACGGACTGCCAACTCGAAAGTAACTCAATTCGATGTGCTCACTTTGAAGGAACCTTCTGCCAATCCGAAGCCGTTTCTTGCATCTCTCCAATATTGCCATGTAAAATCATTCTTGGCATAGAAATATCGAAGATCCGGTTACTATTCGTTACCGATCTCAAGCCCTATTCATTCTCAAATTCGGAGGTCCTTAAATGCCACATATGATATAGAACTCATCAGAACCTCCTCGATAACCATTCACCTTACCCTGATCCTCAGTACACAGCTAATACGCACTAGGCAACCAGTGCTTCACCAGCACATGACTATTCAAAGAAATAACCAAGCAACACCTTAGCCCGAAAACTGATACAACATATGATCCTGCAATATGATAGTCAATAGCAGTACCCTACTTAGCTCGAGGCCATATAACACTTCGTCGATGATCCATAGTACCATATCTTCATTGCTGCCCCAATCCTGCACTGCTATTTAGCTGAATACTTCAAAAACTCATGCAATACAGGTCATAGAACCCTCCGAAGACTCTGCCAAGCACATACCCATCCTTCCAATAGTCAAGCAAACTTCCCCAAATTCTTTGAAATGATAATATATGCATTCCACCGAATAGAAACTTCATACGAAACACACGATCCAAACTCATCAACCCACCGGTTGTACTCAAATCGACACCTTACCATAAACCCGCTATAATCACAACAACTAGCCCGCCAACCAGTCTTCCCAAGTCCGTGCTTACCAACTATATATAAGAATCTGCTTCGTATCATAAATGAACGACTAAAAGATCTATCACTGCATTTGCTACGAAGACTAGATAGCACATCGTGAGGATAATCAAGAATCCACAGCCTTCATAATCCATCCTCGGCATCACGAACCGTCAGCGTATAGCGAATACCGAGTGCGCAACATCACATATGAATGAATAGGAAGAATAAAAATCGTATGTTTCAAGCTGAAACACTGCCGCATGACAAGGAAAGAAGGAAATTTTTTCCTGAATGCCTTGTAGCCTCTCGAAGATAGGTATGGACGTCATCATACCGATCCACAAGTCTCTACTAAATACTTGTTCATGATGCATAGAACCTATGAACTAAGGGCTCTGATACTAACTTGTCACGACCCAAAATCCTAGTCGTGATGGAACCTAACACAACCCGTTCAGCCAATTAATAGTTATCACAAAATAAAATAAAGGTGCTCTAAAATGATATATTTGGATTCCATACAATATCCCAAGGACTGGTAGTACAAGTCATGAGCTAATAAAATTGGATTTTTGCAAAAATTCATATGAATTAAATATAACTTCTGTTTGAAATGTACATTAATAGAATTTAACTCTTAAACAACCCAGGGACAAGTAGTAGCTGTATCCATGAGGCACGAACATTTTCAGAGCCAACTTCTGTCATCCATCGCATCTCAGCTCCAAGATTTGCACGTAAGGTGTAGAAGTGTGATATGAGTACAACCGACCCCATATACTAAATAAGTATCTTGACTAGCCTCGGTGAAGTAGTGGCGAGGCTTTTTAGTTAAAAGATACTCACTGTTATAACCTGTGTAGTAGACTAGCAATAGAACAATACTAAAATATATAGAGAAGAGTACAAGAACAAATATGCGAGGCAGTAAAAGAATCACCAGAAGAAATCTCGGTAGTAAATTCATAACTTTTATAGTGTGAGAAATGTACTTAAGATATCAAATCAAATAACACGGCAACACCCTTCATGAATTATCTTATCCTCACCAAATATATGAATGTAAGTCAAATCAATTGGCATGGCAACACCCTTCGTGCATTTATCTGTTCCTTACCGAGCATACATATAACAGTACCATAAGCTAAATCTTGGTTTCTAGCAATTAATTTTATTTTCTTAGTAATCTAGAAGTCAAGTAAGACATAAAACAAGAATGCCACATAATTCTACAAGGCACAATTAATTGTATAATTTACCCCCGAGCATGATTAACCCTGGTATATGCATATACGGTCGTCACCTCCTATATGCATCAACCTCGCATGTAGCAAACAATATCAATTAGAAGGAAAAATTTCCAAACAAAATTAGGCTAGACACTTACCTCAAACAAGCCAAATCGATACACTAGCAGCACCATCCCACTAAAATCATCATTCGAACGACTCGAAACTAGTCAGAAGCAACTCAAAATCATCAATTAATGCCATACGAAGCAAACCTAATCGGTAAAGATCGAATTATTAATCAAATACTCAAAGTCAACCATGAAGTTAAACCTGGGCCTACACTTCAGAACCCGACAAGACTTACAAAATCCGACAACTCATTCAATTACGAGTCCAGCCACACTAATTTTACTTAAATCCAACTTCGAAATGATGTTCAAACCCAAAATATTACTTTAGAAAAGTTTAGACAAAACCCCCCAGTTTCTCATTAAAATTCATAATCCAAATGCCTAATTGAAGATAGATTCATGAAATATAATTAAACCAAGTAGAGAATACTTAACCTAATCCACGTGGTGAAATTCGCCTAAAAAATCTCCCAAATCCGAGCTCCCCAACTCAAATTGTGATATAATAACTCTAACCCTCGAAATGGAATTTAATAGAGTCTGCCCAGTTATTACACTTCGCGAACGTGGAAAACCGATCGTATTCGGATAGAATAAATCCCACTAGCTGCAATTCCTCCTACCCGAACGCGACATAGCAGTCGCATACTCGATGGTCAATCCCCTAGAGCTACGCAATCGTGTTCCATATCTCGCGACCGCGAAGAGCAAAAACCTGACATCCTCAGGCCCTCCTTTCTTCTATGCGATCGTGTCTCTGGACTCGTGAACGCGATTAACAATTCTCCCAGCCATCAAACAATTCCACGCAATCGCGATAACAATCCACTCTCTGTGATGTCAAACAAGGAAACTAGATGCCTATAAATCAGTTGTTCCTCTAAGACCAAAATGAAGCCGAACTTAATCCGAATCACTGCCGAGGCCCCCGGGACCCCATCCAAACATACCAATAAGTCCTAAAACATGATAGGAACTTACTCTAAGCTTCAAATCACATCAAACAACATAAAAATCATGAATCACACGTAAAATCAAACTTAATGAACTTTTCAACTTGTAACTTCCAAAACTTGTGTTGAACCATATCAAATCAACTCGGAATAACCTCCAATTTTGCACAAAAGTTCCAAATGACATGGGGAAGCAATTCCAACTCCCAAAACCAAAATACGAACCCGATATCACCAAAGTCAACTTTTGATCAAACTTATGAACATTCCAAAACTCCAAATAGCCAACTTTTTCCAATTAATGCCAAAACCTTCAAGAAACATCCAAATGCATGTCCCGGCATACGCCCAAGTCCAAAATCACCATCCGGACCTAATGGAACCATCAATATTCCGATTCGGGGTCAAAAACACAAAAGTCAAACATGGTCAACTATTCCAACTTAAAGATTCCTAGTTGAGAATCATTCTTCCAAGTCAACTCCAGAACCTGAAAATGAAAACCAATGATTCACACAAGTAATAATACATCATATGAAGCTAATCAAGACTTCAAATAGCTGAACGGAATGCAAATGCTCAAAACAACCGGTTGGGTCGTTCAGAGCCTTGGGACAAGTTCATATGAAGTATATGGACTTTCCAAAATGATTAGACGGGATCCCGTTGGGCTCGGGTGAGTTTCGGAATAGTTTCAAACAATTTTAGAAGAGTTTGCAATAACTAATCTGCTGCTGAGTTGTAGTGCTTCGAGATCGCAGAGCAGAGACTTGCGATTGCGAAGAAGGAAGGTGGCCGGACTGTTTATTAATTGCAATTTCAGGTGCAGGGTCGCGATCCTAGAGTCTTGGGTGTGCTCCGGTCATCGCATTCGCAGGCAAGCAGTCGCATTCACAAAGAGTTAGTAGGGGGAGCCGGTCATTGGCCTTTGTGGTCACAAGGCTGAGAGTCACGATCATATAGAGCATTGGGCAGCTGTACTCCGCGATCGCGATGGCTTAGACGTGATCACGGAAAGCACCTCTAGGCAGTATTTAAGGAAGCACCTCTAGGCAGTATTTATGTGTTGAAATCGGAATTTTTGCCTATCCTCTCATATTTGGAACTCAGGAGAAGCGATTTTCAAGAGCATTTCGGCCTAAGATTAAGAGTAAGTAATTTCTACTCACTTTTGATCATATTTCAAGATTCTACTTGGATTTTAGCCCCTAAATCAAGGATTTAAAGTGCAAAAATTGATATTTTTGGTATGAACTTAAGAGAGTCAATTTGGGGATTTTGAGCATAAAATTGAACCCTGATTATCTAAGTTTATATTTGGACTCGTAATATTATGGGTAATCTATCACTATAATTAGTTTCTAATTTCGAGCCCGGGGCGCGAGGTGAATTTTTTTTTACTTATTAATCTGGGTTATAAATTAAACATTTTTATATAAAGTCAATTCCTAGAGCTTACTTTGACTCATTTAAGTAATATTTGACTAGATTTGAGTCGTTTGGTGGTGGATTTGAAAGGATAATTGGGTTTGAAAGATTGAAGGAGTTCCCGGGAAGAGGTAAGTCTCTTATCTATCCTTGAAAGAAGAAATTCTCCCCATAGGTAATTTATTTACTACTTGTTGCTTGATTTGGAGGCTATGTATATGCGAGGCGACGAGCTTATATGCGTTAGCTAGGTTATCACCATGTTCGGGTAGAATTAGGTTTATAGCATGCCTTATTTGGATAGTGTGAATTCTTTATTCCCCTTTCGTTGATTCAATGACTACGTGCTAAATCTTAATTATAATTAAAGACCATTCTTAGGGTTACGACTTGTTGGTTTGGGCATGAAGGATTTCTTTCACTATATTAAGCTTTCGAATTAGTCGTAGTTATACAATTGCTTTATTTGATTTATGATTTAGTGGCTATTTGACTTGCTTTACTCATGTTACATATCATGATTAACTTATAAATATTGAATAAATATATTGTTATGATAATTTGAATTAAATGATTAGTCTTAGCCATCTCTTATTCATGTGAACACTTATCGGTATATTAATATTATGTCATGGTGCAACTTATATAATTATTTCGTACACATAAGCATGAGTTTGGAGATGAATATTGAGGAAGTTGAGGATTTTAAAACTAAGGACATTGTGAGAGAATATTGAATATTGAGCATTTACTGTGATTTGACTGACACTTGGATATGGATCCGTCTTTATGGAGCCAAGTGATTACTCATGTTATTTTGGGCCCTGTAAGTGTAGGCACTCATATTTGGTGCTTGGTTTGGACAAATGGACTGTGTGAGACACGTAAATTTGGGTTGTGAGGTATTGAGAGTGGATTATGAGCATTCTTATACATCTTAGACTCATGCAGTAGCTTTTATATAAATATTAATTGATACACATCATGTTTTGTGCAAGAATTTGGAGTATTTTACATCATATTCAATCTCTTTTATCTGAAAAGCATAACTGAATTCTATATTTACTGTACCTTTATCTTTTGTACCTATGTGATCATACCATGATTTATTTCACATTCTGTTTATACTTCCACTTGATTATTAGACTGTTGGTAAGTGTTAGTACCGATGCCTCGCTACTACTTCTTCGAGGCTAGACTTGATACTTACCGAGTACTATGATTTTGTACTTATACTATACTTTTGTATATTTTTATGTTGATTCTGAGGCAGTTAATAGTGGTACCCATCCAGTAGTGTAGGAGCTTACTTGGAGACTTCATGGTGAGCTGCCTTGTTAATTCAATTCGCAGTACGTGGAGCCCCCCTTTCCTACTTATCTACCCCTATCTATTTACCTTTTTTAGATAGATGATGTTCAATTGAGATGGTTTACTATTGTTAGATCCTCATGATGATACGATACCAGAATTTTGGAGATTGTGAGACAGTTGTGATCATGTTTCGACCCTATCATTGACTTATGTATCTCATGATGATTTATTGAGACTTATTCCTCTTCTTCATTTATATCATGACTCTATTAACTATTTAATAATCTATTTATGTCATTGTTGTTGAGTGTTAGCTTGTTTAGCAAGCGGGTTACGCGCCATCAACACCTTGGGGCTTTTGGATCGTCTCAACTTAGCATTAGAGACCTAGGTTCTAAGGGTTACATAAGTGACAAGAAGGCCTAGTAGAGTCTTATGGGTCAGTACAGAGATGTCAGTATCTATATGTGAGCTGCTATAGGGATTTAAGAACTTTCCCTTTCTTAATTCCTTATCGTGCGTTGATTATTGTCTGAGTCTAAATCCTTCTCTTGTGCTCTCTCACAAATAGTGAGAACGCATGCTTCAACAACCGCAGCAAGTGATACGGAGGCAGTACCACCGGTCCGAGCCGGGAGGGATAGGGCCCCGGGCAAGGCAAACGCTTCCCCCATGGGATGCACAGTAGCAGCTAGAGGTGGAGCACCCACCAAAGCGTGTGAACGTACCAGGCAGTTTTAGTGGACTCATTGGCATATCGTATAGAAGATCATATTTTTGATGAGCATGTTGAGGCTCCAAACTAGCTCAGCATCCAGATAATTTTGTTGTTGCATCGGTATTTTAGGAGGCTATGACCAAGATGGTCAGTTCCGTTGATACATTGACACAGGGTGGAGTGGTTCCAGCGATTCCAATCATATTTCAGGCTAGAGGGGGAGGTTAGATCCCTATCAACTCGTACTCCCGTAGAAAATAGTGATGATGTTTCAGACGCCAGCAAATTGCCAGCTAGAGGCAAGCAACCCATTGTAGCAGCTAGACTCATGGTTAGGCCTACCACATTTGCTGAGGAACAGAAGAAGATAGAAAAATTTAGAGATTGCATTCTCCTCACTTTGGCGGTGGTTCTTTAGAGGAGGCACATGATTTTCTAGACTGGTACCATGAGATATTTCGCAATTTAGGTCTGGTAGAGTCCAATGGGTTGGACCTCACAATATTTTAGCTGAGAGGAGCTGCCAGGAGATGATGGCAGACTTATGAGCAAGACCATCAGGATCATCTCCTCTTACTTGGACTCAATTCTTGTATTTGTTTATTGAGAGGTACATCCCACTCACTAGGAGGGATGAGTTAAGAGACCAGTTCGAGCATCTTCAGCATAATCATATGTATGTGGCCGAGTATGAGGCGAGATTTATAGAGTTATCCCATCATATGGGTTTCTTGATCCCCATTGAGGCTGATAAGGTGAGGCGATTTATTGATGGATTGACTAATGGCATCAGGGTTTCTTTGGCTCAAGAGTCAGAGATTAAGACTACTTTTTATCAGGATGCGGAGATATCTCAGAGGATCGAGCGCATTCATAATGAGGGAAGAGAGGCTATGAATAGTTATAAGACGCATCGTCGTTTTGGGAGTTTTAGCGGTATCTCATCTGGAGGTAGATGCCAGTTTATTAGGGGCCATCATAGAAGACTAGCTCATTCTACATAGCATGTAGCCCTTGGTGTGGTGGCTCGACCATCTTTCATCACTCCAGTTCCATCATCTTTTAGTGCTCTCCCAATTAGTTCGTGTCGTGCTCCGTCTGTTAAGGATTCTTCTAGTAGGTATTTGGGTCATCAGGGGCAGATTCAGTTTCAGCAGCCTCATTAAAATAGGGGCTGTTATGAGTGTGAAGAGTTTGTCCATATGAAGAAGTGCTGCCACAAGCTTGTTAGATCCACAGCTCCACAGATTTCTTAGTTAGTGGTTCTCGCACCAGTTGCTTCATCCCATGCCCATTCAGCTAGAAGGGGAGGACATGCAGCTAGAGGCCACCCTAGGTGAGGGGTCCAGGTAAACGGAGTTTAGACTGGTAACATTCAGGATCGTTGTTATGCTTTCCAACGTAGGCTCGAGACAATGACCTTAGGTGCTGTAATCACGGGCTGTAACGACCCAACCGGTTGTTTTGAATATTTGAATTCCGTTCGATCATTTGAGGTTATGAGTAGCTTCATGTGGTGTATTATTACTTGTGTGTATCGTCGGTTTTGATTTTTGAGTGGTTCGGGATTGATTGGAAATAATAATTCTCAATTTTAAAGCTTAAGTTGAAAGGGTTGACTGAATTTGACTTTTTTGAATTTGACCTCAAAATGGAGTTTTTTATGGTTTTGTTAGTATGAATGCTGATTTTGGACTTGGATGTATGCCCGTATTTGCATTTAGATTTTTCTAGAAGGTTTTTGCACTATTTGGCAAAAAATGGCAATTTGAAGGTTTGAAAAGTTCATAGGTTTGATCGGGGTTGACTTCGAAGTTATTAGGCTTGGGTTATTATTCTGGATGTTGGAATATGTTCATTGTGTCATTTGGAACTTGCATGCAAAATTTGAGGTTGTTCCGAGTTGGTTAGAGGTGTTCGGCGTAAGTTTGGAATTTTGAAATTTGAAGTAGTTCATTAAGCTTGAATTGAGGTGCGATTCATGGTTTTGATGTTTTGTTGTGGGATTTGAGGCTTTGAGTAGGCCCGTGCTATGTTTTGCGACTTGTTGGCTTGATTTGACGGGGTCCCGAGGGGCTCGGGTGGGTTTTGGATCATTGGTTGAGAGACTAGTTAAGTTAAGGAATTTGGAGTTAGACCATGGTCAATATCGGGTCAAGAAAACTTATTTTACGTGTTTTTGAGTGCACGAGGAGGTCCGCAACATATTTTATAATTGAAATGCATATATAATATGTGTCCTGAATGTTCCAGATGAGTTTTGTTGCAATTGCGAACTCCGCATGTGTGAACTTCTGGTCGCAATTGCAAACATGTGGTTGCAATTGCAAGCTCTGCAATTTGCGAACTTTTTGTCTAAAATGCGACATCTGCAGCTGAGTTAAGAGTTGGAATTTCGAGATTTTAGCTCATTCTTTCATATTTTGATTCCTAGACTTGGTTAGGAGCGATTGTTCATGGGGGTTTCCATACAACGCAAAAAGGTATTTTTTCTACCATTTTGTGATTGTATTTCAAGGATCTACATGGATTTCTAGAACAAAAATATGGAGTTTCAATGTGAAATTTGGGGGTTTTGACTGCACTTTAAGAAAGTATATTTGAGGAGTTGAGTACTGATTTGCACTTGATTTTAGACTCTAATCATATATTTGGACCCGACAAGTTATGGGTCATCAAATTTAGGTTTTGGTTTTGGGTTTTGGGCACGCAACCCGAGATTGACTTTTGTAGAATTCTTCAAAGGTTGAGGATTTATTGATTGAGATTACTTCCTATGGCATTAGTTGACTTCCTTGATTGATAATTCGCTAGTTTCGGACCGGTTAGAGGTGATTTGTTAAGAAAATGCAATTTTGGAGCTTTGGACTCGCCCGGATAAGGTAAGTGTCTTGCCTAGCTTTGTTGGAGAAATTTTTCCTAATAAAATAATATTGTTTGCTTCATGCGGGGGTGATGCATATGTGAGGTGGCGAGCATATATGCATGTGCTAGGGTTATCCATGATCGGGGTAGATTATACGATTCTTTGTGCCTTGTTGGAACATGTGATTTTCTTGCTTCATGTTTTACTTGACTTCTATAATGCTATGAATATGAATTTCAATGCTAGAAACCATGATTCAACTTATTATCACTTGATTAAATTTGACGGACTCTTGTGAAACTATTAATGGGCTAAATTCGATCATCACTATACCTAATCACGACTGCATGTCTATGACCGTAATTGTAAGGTACTTGGGTTCCATATTTATGTTGAAAAACATGTTTGAGCTTTGTCGAAATACTTGAACAATAGGATTCTTGAGGTTTATTGAATTGCTTGTTGGTTCGAGAACTGTGATTGATGTTCACGTGGTGTATTTGCTTAACCACTCTTCTTGATGTTATCCATGCTTCCTACCTTGCTTATCATTGATATACATGTTCTTGGTGAGGAAGAGTGTGAGGACCTGGCCAGTCGTCTCATGAGTTACCGCTCTGTTTTCACCATTTTCCGTCTCATTATACTTCGTTATCCATGTTTTATGTGATCGAGTTGAGTAGTTTGCGTTAGGAGTGAGTTTGGCAAGAAATGAGACACTTAGTCTCTTTTAAGAAGGTTTAAGTTGGAAAAGTCAACCAGATGTTGACTTATGAGTTAGAGGGCTCGGATGTGAGTTCGTATGGTTCGGTTAACTTCGGAAGGTGATTTATGACTTAGGAGTGTGATTGGAATTGGTTTTGGAGGTCCGGTGTAGAATTAGGCTTGAATTGGTGGAGTTAGTATTTTGGCGATTTTCGGTTGTTAGGCGAGATTTTGATCCGAGGGTCAGAATGGAATTCCGAGAGTTGCTATAGCTTTGTATGGTGATTTCAAACTTAGGCGTATGTCCGGATTTGAAATTGGAAGTCCGCAGGACAATTCAACGCATTTTGGCGAATGTTGGAAAATGGAAGATTTTTGGAAAGTTTGACCGAGGAGTTGACTTTTTGATATCGGGTCGGAATCCAATTTTGAAAATCTTCATAGGTCCGTTATGTCATTTACGACTTGTGTGCAAAATTTGAGGTCAATCGGACTCGATTTGATAGGTTTCGGTATCGAATGTAGAAGTTTGAATTTATTAGTTTCATTAGGCTTGAATTGGGGTATGATTCGTGTTTTTTGTATTGTTGGATGTGATTTAAGGCCTCGACTAAGTCCATAATATATTTTAGGACTTGTTGGTATATCCGAACGGGGTCCCAAATGGCTCGGGTGAGTTTTGGGTGGTTAAAACGGAATATTTCATCTTTGGAAAAGATGAAAAAAATTGCAGAAAAATTGCAGAAAAACTGCTGCGAGTCGTCCAGTTTGGAAGCACATATCTTGTAATTTATAAGAAATCAGAAAAATTGCAAAACATGAAAGTTGTAGCCCTTTGAATATAGTTTCCAAAAAGATAAACCATCCATCATTTGGACATACATACAGAAAGTTATGATAGATTAAAGTTGGCTGGTACTGCTATTTTTCAGGCAGTGTTCATGGCAGAAATTTCTGCTGCACAGGACCGACTTTGGAAGCTTATATCTCGTAATCTGTAAGTAATTTGGAGATGATCCAAAAATGAAAGTTGTAGCTCTTCGAATTCAGTTTCAAGAAATATAAACCTTTCATCATTCGAACATCGTATAAGAAAGTTATACTTATTTCTGTATCAGCAAAAGTTGCTATTTTTTTCTGGTGCACACTTTTAGCGACCAAATTGCAGAAACTTAAGGACCAAAAATGATCATTTTCTTCATTTTGTTTCGGATTTTTGTAGCACGGTTCTTGGGCGATTTTTGAGGATTTCTTCATGGCTTCGACTGGGCAAGTGTTCTACATCCGAAAGTGACTATATTTCATATATCCATGGTCATATTCATCGTTTAATTCGAGTTCTGACGAAAGAAATTGGAATTTTTGTAAAATTTTTCAAAAATGAAAATTTAAGATTTGGACGTCGATTCGTTATCGGAATTTGGTAAATTTGGTATGGTTGAACTCGTATCGGAATGGGATTCAAATTTTGTAACTTTTGTCGGGTTCCGAGATGTGGGCCCCACGGGCGAATTTAAGTGCAAATTTCGGATTTTATTGGAAAAATTAGTATTTTCATATGGAATTTATTCCTATAAATTGTATTGACTTAATCGAATTAATTGTGACGTATTCGTTTCGATTTTGGGTAGATTCGACGCGCGTGGAGGCCAATTAGACGGGCAAAGGCGTCGCAGGCTAGGGATTCAGCCGGTTCGAGGTGAGTAGTGATTGTAAATGATGTCCTGAGGGTTTGAAACACCGGATTTGCACATCGTAGTGCTATATTGAGGTGAGGCACACGCTCGGTGATGAACGTGGGGTCGTTTATTACTGGGGATTGTGACTTGGTCCTTCCCGATTGATGATTTTTACTACATAATTGATTGAAAACTTATTTGATATCATCATGATTTGGGCTGATTACCATATTTGGGCTTCGTGCCGGTTATTTGAATCATTCGGGGGTATCTATCATTATTTTCTCACTGTTTTGATTCATTATTTAAACTCAGTCATGTTGTTTTTCCACTGATTTACAATTCAGCTACTTTTACTCAGTTTGAGATTTAAATGACATTTTAAATGGGATCGGGTGGCACGCCGCCATGGGATATGATGTAAATTAGATCGGGTGGCACGCCGCCACGGGATATGATGTAAATTGGATCGGGTGGCACGCCGCCACGGGATATGATGTAAATTGGATCGGGTGGCACGCAGCCACGAGATATGATGTAAATTAGATCGGGTGGCACGCCGCCACGAGTTATGATATTGCGCTTGGGCCGTAAGGGGCCCTTCCCGGAGTCTGTACACCCCCAGTGAGCGCAGGGTACCCAGTGTGATGTGAATTATAGCCCGAGGGGCTGATATTGTGATGTGATGAGCCCAAGGGGCCGATGTTGTACCATGTGATATGCCCGAGGGGCTGATACTGTTTTTATGATATTGCCCGAGGGGCGTGGTTTTTAAAAGATACTGAGCCCGAGGGGCGGTTTTAAATGTTTTCTTTTACTTCACGTCATCTACTTGAAAGACTTACATGTTTCACCGGTTGAAAGGAGTTTCTACTTGAATTCTCACCGATTTACTGTTTTAATGATGTTTTATTGCTTCAATATGGATTGCCTTGTGCTTTGTGTGTGGATTCTGCTTTCCGCCATTATTTATGATTACTACTCACTGAGTTGGAAGTACTCACATTACTCCCTGCACCATGTGTGCAGATTCAGGCGTTAGTGATTCTGCTCCGAGGCATCGACTACGACTGTCAGAGCGGTGACTCAGAGACTACGAGGTAGTTGTTGGCGTCCACAGCCGTATCTCTTTTATCTTGTTGTTTCCACTTTCTCCAACTAATTGTGCCAGAGATATTGTAATAGAAATTTTGTTATTATGATTCCATTAGTTGCTCATAACTTTGTGACACCCCGATTTGGACTGTAGTCGGGATGGTTCACTATGTTTTTCTGCAAATGACTGCTATTAAACTATATTGTGTTGTTCTCTTGTTAAATTAACTGCTTAAAATGAGTTATGGTTCGAATTGGCTGGCCTTGTCTTCACGAGAGGTGCCATCACGACCGGGTTTGGGATTTGGGTCGTGACAAAGAGTGTAAAGCACGAAGGGTGACGCTATACCATTTCATATACATTATCATGTGAGGAAGAGTGTTTACCACGAAGAGTGATGTCGTGCCACTGCATGTACATTATCATATGAGGAAGAATGTAAAGAACGAAGAGTGATGTCATGCTATTTCATATACATTATTACGCACACAGGATAAAGTTGTGCCATTGATTTGTATTATCATGTGAGGAAGAGTGCAAAGCACGAAGGGTGATGTCGTGCCATTGCATATACATTGTCATGTAAGGAAGAGAGTAAAACATGAAGGGTGATGTCATGCCATTGCATATACATTTACATCTTCATTTCAAGTTTTCATAGCTACACCTATGCTTTCTATATGACTTCTTGTTGTTGTCACGTATTTGCATCCTACTTTAATTGTTATTGTTCTATCCACACATTCTATCTATTTATTCTGGTCAAAATCATATTTTCTACCTTGTTGGTTATATTTACATCTATGCCATTCCTTGTTCGTTGTCCTCTCATCTAAACTTTCTACTTTGATAGATAGTGAAATTTATGTTCTCCTACCTTAATTGCAACCATTACTCTTGTGCTTCCCACCTTATTTGTTATCGTTGTCCGTATGCTCTATGTAACACTCCGTAAATTCGAATTAGGTGCGGATGTGTTAAAGGAGTATTAATATGACATTTGAGATAGGTGAAGTCCTATCAGGATGAGTATGGGTGGATAATGTTATTTTGGAATCAAGACGGAGAGTGAGGTCCATAATCTGTTATGTCTTGCAGCCTAATTTCGTGAAAATCTGTTAGGCATTTGAGAAAACTTAAAACATGAAAGTTGTAGCCCTTTGAAATAGATTTCCAAAGATAAATTGTGAAACCCAAACGGATCTTTGTACAAACAGGTATGCGCATTTTAATGAACAATGTGCAGTATGCGCGCCCAACTATCTTGTGCGCAGCAGTGCACTTGTGGCAATGCCACTGCGCTTGTTACGTATTCAGGTGTGTGGTTGGGCCTTCAACTATGTGGAAGCGCACCCAGGGATCGTTTTAAAAGCCCTACCTCGTCCCCTACACCCAAAAACACGAAAAGTTTCTCTAGATAGGAAATCTCTGAAGAACCCAACTTCCTCCAAGGTCCCTCCATCACCTAAGGTAAGTTCTAATGATGATTTTAAGTTAATTTCAATTATCCAACACTTACTAACACGTGTAAACCCTTCAAATCATGAGATATTCGATTGAGACACCATTGTTGAGAACAAAAATCCTAGAACTCAAATTCAAGAGGATTGAACGTCAAAAGGTAATCTCTTCACCCTCTAATTGATTATAGCACCTGGATTAATGATTATAGACTCTAAGTTCATGAGATATGAGTTGATGGGTTTGATAGAAAAGCATGAACGGTTAAAGGTTTGGGTTCGTGATTATTAATTATTTGTTAAGGGTGTTGTATACCTTATGGGTGATGAAGAATGATATTGATTATAACAATTCGAGATTTTTAGAATTATATAGGAGCAAGAGAATGGGTTGTTCGGTGTAGAGAGACCATTAGTAAGGGCTATGAAGCTTTATGCCCACCAAGTATTTGATAAAATGCTCAAGTGACCAAAACTGAGTATTATTGCTAATATGGAATCCCTTTGACTTGTATTGCTATAGATTAAAGTTGAATGGGTTGACAAATGTTTTATTACATTCAAGAGCAGGAAATTAAGGTATGCGAGACCAACTCTATGTGTTTGGGAATGTTAATGATTCTCCCTACACTACATTTCTTTTACAATGTTACTAATCGCCTCAGAAATATAGTTAAGCTTAGTTCCTTGAATTGTTGTTGAACTTCTATTATCTAGTTTCGTAATTCTTTCATGGCTTTCATTTCGAATGTTGTGAGCTTAGTGCGTAATCTATATAAACTTGTGTTTGATGCCCGTGAGTCTCAGTATAGATTCCTCGGCATGTCATAAATAGTTGAAGTTTCAGTTTTCATAATCACTTCGTGTATACATATCTCAGTCTAGTTCTATTCAGCATTCCAGTATCATATAACTCAGTATGCTCTATGCAAATTTGGGCCTGAGGCTGTAGTTTATGCTTCATGCATATTTGGTCCTGAAGCCGTAGTTAGTTCTTTACATACCAGTGCAATTAACAATGCACTAACGTCCATTTTGCCCAGGGCTTGCATGTCATGAAGCAGGTAATGATTTACAGGGTGATGATTCAGAGCGCTAGGATCCTCGTACCAGCTATTTGGTGAGCCATAGTTCTTTCAGTGCATTACCATTACTTTATAGTCTTTTAGTATTTACAGACTAGAGTAACAGTTAGAGGCTTCATAGACTAGAGTAACAGTTAGATAGAGTCGTAGGCTTTTCATTATGTTATGATATCGCATGTTAATTCAGCCAGCCAGTTGGTTTGCTCGGTCATATGTAGTCAGGCACATGGTACCGTGTTACGTCTAGGCCTAGGTTCGGGGTGTGACAAATCTTTGTATCAATGCAGTAGGTTTAAGTGCATTAGGGAGTTTATGAAGCCGTGTCTAGCATAGTTTCATTTATATGAGTGTGCCTGCCACGTATATAAACAGTTAGCTACCAAGACATTCAGTATTGTCTCATTTCTTTCTACTCTAGATCGTGCCATGAAGCTTGAGCAATAAGTAGCTTTCTCATCCTATCAAATTCCTCAAGTATTGAATGCCAAGCGACGGGTAGGAAAAACCCAAGGTTCTAGAGAGGATGATTTTCCATCAGGGTATAATTATGGAGTACAGGTTGGTAACAAATAAGACTTGAAAGGACGTAATGGATAGTAGTACAGATTAGAGCATAACATTATCCAAAAGTAGAAAAGCAGTTATCATGTTTTATGGTTACCAATTTACTTCATGTACAAGTTATACAATCTTACAGTTAGCAGGTGTATGGTTATTCAATATGCCAGTATTCAGTTATTTAGTTACCATATCTCCAATTTTTGGTATATCCAAATTCTGGTGACTTGAGAGTATACAGTGATGTGTATGGGTGCTAAAAGAAAATGTAAGAAAAAGTGATCATATCAAACTCTTTGCCTGTTTTAGGTTCGAATTAAGACCCGAGACTTCCTGGATGGTGCATGAGATGATTTATTAGATGAAGGTATATTTTGAAGGACAAGTTTGTGTATGGTAGTGTATCCGTGTGTGTTTTACCTCACAGAACATTTTCGTTTTAATTCTTGGAAATGGAGCCACACATGGGATGATGATATTTTAGTGTCAGACTCCATGGTGTTACATGTTAAGAAGTTAACCGCAGCAGACATAGAATTGATCACTATAATTTTGGACAGAGAAGAGCCTAAGGGCAAAATACCTAGGAGTCAGAAACGTTTGTTATTACCAAAGATATGTTTTTGTACGACTCATGCTTATGACTAAGAAGATATGATGTATGGAATGAGAACCAAGAGCAGCCGATATTGAATTTCAGGAAATGATTTTAAGTTGTTCAGATTTATTCAAATCAGTACTAAAAAGTACCACGTTAGTAAGTTACTATAAGGAGCAGCTATTATTGTGAGATAAAAGATATGACAGTTCCCCCTTAAGTTATGTGACTAAGTATTTACCCAGATGTTTATAGTCTGATATGATTTTGAAGTGCATAGAAAGTTTGGGGGTTAGATATTCCAATTTCGTTTAAGACAGATGAAATTTCCCTAAGTGCGATCCATGTACATTGTTTTAAAAAAAACACGTGACCGTAGAATAGGGTCAGTTAGTGAGGGAAGTTAGGAATAAACTAATGCTTCACTTTAGCAGGTGGTTAGTAAAAGAATAGTAAGTAAGTTTTGAGTAGAAACAGTGAATTGGCAATTTCAGCAAAGCTAGTAGAGCTACGATTTGATTTACTTAGCCAAGTTAACACTAGTGAATGGGTAACAGTTTGAAATACTGAACAACCCAAAACGTTTAAGTTAAACCTGAAGTACAGTGACAGTAAAAAAAATTACCGAAGCAGTTAGAGCGCAAGCTACAGAAGAATAGCCTTTAAGAATTATCAAAAAGGGATCTCCCAAAGATTGACAGTGTGAATAGAGTTAAATAGTTAATATTGTATATGATAATTGTGAATAAATTAGCTTTCCGTCTATGTAATTAATCTAGTTTTCCTAGTAAGAAAGCTTGCTTAGAAGTAAATCAGAAGATAAGTCATCATTGACGTAAAGTGCAAAGAATTACAGAAGATAAGGAAAGTTGTTCGAATCCCATCAAAAGGAAAGGAAAAGTATAGGACCTTAACCTTTGGTCTAAGGGGGGTGAGTCCAGTTGGAGAACTAGAACCCGAAAAGATAGCATGCGATACGGGAAAAACAAAACTCAGTTCAGTAATGAGGGGAAAATGATATAATTACCACAAGGATGTCCCTAAGAAGCACGAAGTAAGTAGAATGATCGTCGATCTAAGTTATAATTGATAAAGCAATCACAGAAAAACCATAAAATCATGCACAATTATGTGTCACGAGGGTAGTGCCATATGCCATTGCACGAGAATCTAATCTTCGGAGTACTGGTCGAAGACTTAGCTCACAACAATACTATTAGTGTTTTCAAGAAGTACCTTAAAACGATAATCTAGTATGGGAAGTATAGCTCATGATTGAGGCAAACAAGAGAAATATGGTGAAAGAAGTTCACCGCTTAGCCAAGCTAGGAGTTCGACTTTCGGACTCCGAAGATGGTAGAGTTGTTGTCCAGAACAGGACTTGTTCCTCCTTAGTAGCCTAAGTGAAAGAGAAACAATTTGATGATCCCTACTTGTTGCAGCTAAAAGAGGAGATTCACAAGCAAAAGATGATGGTTTTTGAACAAGGGGAAGATAATTGTACTTTGAAGTACCAAAATGGATTGAGTGTTCTAGACGTAGATGGACTTAGGGAGGGAGGACCATGCTAGAAGCACAGAATTTCAGGTATTCTATTCACTCAGGTTACACAAAGATGTATCAGGGTCTTAAGGAAATTTATTAGTGGAGCGACAAGAAAAAGAACGTCATAGACATTATGGCCAAGTGTCCGAATTATCAGCAAGTGAAAGTCGAGCAACAGAAAGCCAAGCGTTTCACCACAAAATACACATATTTTTGAGTGGAGACGGTAAATATTGACTTTAGAACAAGATTTTCTCGCTCATTTCGAAATCATGATTTGATTGGGTGTTTCTTAATGTTTCGCCTATGAAAGGTGTTATAAGATTTGGGAAGAAAATAAAGCCCAATCCCAGATACATCAGGCCGTATAGGATCCTACGAAGGATCATGTAAAAACCTTATGAGTCACAATTGCCACCAGAATTGGGGGTTGTACAACCAGTATTTAATGTGTCATGTTATAAGATTCAAGTTTCCAGCATTCAGATCTCATGTTGTAACATTCATGTCAGTTCAGCACTCAGACAGTGATGTCAGTTCAGTACTCAAATATTTATGCCAGTTCATTATTCATATATCCATGTTAGTTTAGTATTCACATATCCATATGTTTCATGTTATGTGTATTATGATGCCCTGTAAGGCTTGTGTTATACTCTGTTAGGTGGCAGATGATTTGGAGAAATGTTGAAGGTAAATAACCTTTTTTTTAGACCTCATATTATAATATCCATGTCTTTCAGTATTCAATCAACTCAGTCAGTTTGGCAGTGATTTTGTTTAGTACCAATTCAGTTCAGTGTCTCAGCAGTTGAGTAATCTGTATTCAATCATCATAGTATGCATGCGCTCGTGATAGTTCAGTGTTCACATGATTCTATCAGACCCTTTTAAGGCCTAGAGTAAGTCTTAGTTACAATTAGGACAATCATTCGAGGGCGAATGACCCCAAGGGGGGAGATAATGTAACACTCCGTAAATTTGAATTAGTTGTGGATGTGTTAAAGGAGTATTAATGTGACATTTGAGACATGTGAAGTACTATCGGGATGAGTATGGGTGAAAATAGTTATTTTGGAATCAAGACACAGAGTGAGGTGCATAAGATTCAATAGAATCGACTAAGTTTATGGAAGATCTGTCTGCCATCCTAATTTCGTGAAAATCTGTTAGGAATTTGAGAAAACTTAAAACATGAAAGTCGTAGCCCTTTGAAATTCCTTTCTAAAGATATATTGTGAAGCCAAATAGATCTCTATACGAAAATCTATGCGCATTTTGGTGAACAATGTGCAGTATGTGTACCCGGGTACGCGCCCGAATATCTCGTGTGTGGCAGTGCACTTGTGGCAGTGCCCACTACCCTTGCTGCACATTCAGGTGTGCGGTTGGTCCTTCAGCTGTGTGGAAGCACACTCGCGGGTTGTTTTAAAAACCCTACCTCGTCCCCTACACCCCAAAAAATGAAAATTTGCTCAAGATAGGAAAGCTCTGAAGAACCCAACTTCCTACAAGGTCCCTCTTCCACCCAAGGTAAGTTCTAATGATGATTCTAAATTAATTTCAATTCTCCAACACTTACTAACATGGGTAAACCTTTCAAATCATTTGATATTCGATTGAGACATCATTATTGAGAAACGAAACCCTAGAACTCGAATTCAAGATGATTGAACGTCAAAGGGTAATATCATCACCTTTTAATCGATTATATAATTGGATTAATGATTATAGACTCTAAGTTCATGAGATATGAGTTGATGGGTTTGATAGAAAAGCATGAACGATTAAAGCTTTGAGTTGTTGATTATTAATTATTGATTAAAGGTGTTGTATATCTTATGGCTGAGGAAGAATGATATTGGTTATAACAATTTGGGATATCTAGAATTATGTAGGAGCAAGAGAATGAGTTGTTGGGTGTTGAGACACCATTAATAAGGGTTATGTAGCTTTATGCCCACCAATTGTTTGATAAAATGCCCAAGTGACCAAAACATAAATATTATTGCTAATATGGAATCCCTTTGACTTGTATTGCTATAGAATATTGTATTACGCTAGTGGTACGAAAAGAAAAAGCAAGGGCAAAGGGAAAATGGTTGATCTAAGCAATATCAGGAAAGACAATGCTGTTGTGGCGGAAAACGTTGAAACTTTAGATGGCCGAAGTACTCCAAAGCAGAACGAGCTGGTCTTATGTTTGGAGCAAAAAATCCTGGAATTACAAGGGGAGCATGAGCAGGTCTAGAATCTGGAAAACCTCTCCATTACCCTCAATGTTCCCGACATCAACCAAAAAAACCCGACTACCTAGAACGAAACACAACCACAAAACATATCAGAATCCACCACCTATAGTTCCGAACCCTCCCGCACAACACCAGTATCATAATCCCGCACTCCCCAGAACCTTAACCCGCCACCAGTGCCAACCCCCCAACAACACCACCATCATCCAACTCAATACCCTCAAACCACCACTTATTACACTCCCCAAAATGCACCACAACGTACTCCCCATCCCCAAATCACGACCAACGACCACCCGTATACCTATGTTCCAAGAACTCATCAAAGCAATCCGATATATGCCAACACCCTACCCCATACCCCATACCCCGCAGAAACCCTATACATACCCGAACCAACTGAGAAGGACCTGCTCATTAGAAACATGACAGAGGAACTCAAGAAACTCACATAGAGAGTCTAGAATGTTAAAGATGGGGAAGGCGTTGAAGGTCTAAACTATGAGGACCTGTGTATTCAGCTGGATGTGGAACTGCCGGAGGGTTACAAACTTCCAAAGTTCGAAACGTTCAATGGTACTGATGATCCGAAGGTGCATCTGAGAACATACTGCGACAAGCTTGTAGGAGTGGGTAAGAATGAACAAATCCGAATGAAACTAGTAATGTGAAGCCTTAAAGGAGACGCTTTTGTCTTGGTATATGAAACAAAACCCAAAGAAGTGGGTAAATTGGGTGAATATGGCATCAGATTTCATGGATTGATTCAGGTTTAACACGGAACACACCCCCGATCATTTTCTACATTTAGAACCTCAAGAAGAAGAAGACAGAATGTCATGACCCGGATTTCCCACCCTCGGGAGTCGTGATGGCGTCTACTAGTGAAAGTTAGTCAAGCCAATCAACCGAATTATTTACCACGTTTTCATTCGAAATCAATTCAACTAAAACCAACCATAAATAAATAACACAATTTAACGAGCGAAATGCATAGAATATTTCGAATAAAATCTCTTTTACAAACTACCCAAGATCCGGTGTCACAGTTTCACAGACTGTCTAAGAGTACTACAAACAAGGTTTCAGAAGAAATAACAAAACACTGTCTCCGAACTACGTGGAAGAAACAGGTAAAGAAAAGGGACAGGGGACGCCAAGATCTGCGAACGTATGCAGTACTACCTTGGGTCGCCTGATAATCACAACGCTGGAAGCTTTCTACTGTCCGAAGCCTGCGGCACTGGGATCTGCACAAAAGAGTGCAGAGTGTAGTATCAGCACAACCGACCCCATGTGCTGGTAAGTGCCTGGCCTAACCCCGGTGAGGTAGTGACAAGGAAAGGACCAGACTTCAGATAAACCTGTTTAATTATAAACATATATGTATCTACAGCAGAAAACTAGAAATACATAAACAATTTAAACGGGGAAAAGAAAACATAAATTGCAATAACAGACAAATAAAGCGAAACGAATCATCAACGATTAAGAAGGAAAACTGCAATTTAGCCTTTAACACAATGAGATGAAATACAGGCCACCTTCACCTCCCGTAACCTCTTGTTGCAGGCGTGCAACCCGTTCCCACTTAAAGTAACTCTTGTGGCAGGCGTGCCACCCGCTCCCACTTACAATACCACAACAATCACAAGAAGTCCCGATAAGGGAACAAGGCAACATAACAACTTCCCAATTAGGGAATAAACAACATCAAACAATCATCCTGGCCAGGGGGAAATCAGCTATAACCAAACCATATTCGACTCCTATTTAGCTCAATCAATGTTAGTACTTAATTACAGTCGAAGTTCTACAATTAACCTCCTAACCCAATTATCATTTCATTAAACCTAGACACGACGCTACTATTGTGACACCGGATCCCTTAAACTCCTAATGAACTCCTAAGGCACTACCCATGACTTAGACACTGGACCCCTTTTTGACTTCTAACACTTCCTTATTCAACTAGTCCATCTAACAATCTAAATTATGCCGAATAAGAGATACATCAACCTGTAATCACGAGGAATAATTATAATGATAAATTCATGTGGAAGGCGTACCACCCGCCCTCATTTCACGATATCTTGTGGCAGGCGTGCCACCCACTCCCACTTATATTACAATAACAATCACAGATAATATTTAGCAATTAGAGCAATAATTGCACAACACTTATCAATATATGACCCACGGTCATGCTCGACACCAATGTATAGGTACTCGTCACCATACCTATACATTGTTCTCAACAAGAAGTAATTTAACAATTAGCACAGGATTTCTAGTCCTTCAAGCTAAGATTAGGACAACCACTTACCTCGCTTTGCTTTCAAAATTCAAGATTTCCCAATGAGTCCAAATCTCTGCAACAATCCAAAGCCACAAGCCTTCTAGCCTCAAATTCGTCTGAACCTTTTTCAATACTGCTCACGATGGGTTTTTGCAGCAATTTGAGCTGAGGTTCTTGGGGTTAGAGAGTGGGGGGTTTGGTAATTGATGTTGGGATGTTGAAGAAGGGTTGCATGGTAAATTTTCAGTTCTTTTGGGCTATTCTTGATGATTTTTTATTTCAGCTGGGTTTTGGTGGTTTTAAATGGGAAGGGCTGGGTTGATAATTTGGAGTTGATAGCTACGTCATGAGGTGTTTTCATGGAATTTGGGGCTATTTCAAGGTGATTTGGAGGTCGATTTGTTGGGGTTTGAGGGTGTTTTGGAGAGGTTTCCTGAGATGGTGTCGAAAATGGGTGAGTTTTTGCGTGTTAGGGTTGTTGGTTTCAATTTATAGTGGGTTAAAAATCGAAATGAAAATAAGTGGTCAGATGCCAGAATGCGATTGCATTCTGGTCGCAGAATACATATGCGGTCCGCATTTGGGCCGCATTTTTGACACAAGGTTTGACCCCAAGCTCTGTCTCACTCTACGATCCTACCGTCAATTCTGCGGTTCGCATTCCTGAAATGCGATCGCATTTCTCGTCGCATTTTTGACGAACGGTTTGCCCAGTTTTTATGTTTCACTATGCGACGCCTGTGCGAGATATGCGGTTTGCATATCTGAAATGCGATCCGCATTCTCGTCGCATTTTCGACAAGAAGTTTGCCCAGTTCTCTGCTTCACTATGCGACGAAGGATGCCAACTATGCGACTCGCATTTGTACATATGCGATTGCATAGTGGACTTTGCGACACCTTTTGCCCTTTTTCTCTTATCTTTTGAATTCTTTTCCCTACCCTTGGGTTCTTATACCTCATTTACTGCAAAAGAAAAATAATAAGATTGCATAATCACGAGGAAGGATTTGCACATTAAACAAGCCAAATCTATATGATTTACTACCACGTGTTTCTACGACACATCGGGTCGTTACATTCTCCCCCTCTAAGACAACCGTTCGTCCTCGAACGGACAGGATAAAGAAGTACCTGGGACGGGAAATAGATGTGGATAACGGGTCCGCATATCCGACTCGGACTCCCAGGTCGAGGCTTCAAGAGGCTGACCTCTCCACTGTACCCGAACAGAAGGAAAACTCTTCGATCTCAGCTGACGGACTTGCCGGTCTAGAATGGCTGCAGGTTCTTCCTCATAAGACAAGTCCTCATCCAACTGAACAGTGCTGAAATCTAGCACGTGAGTTGGATCGCCGTGATATTTTCGGAGCATGGACACATGGAAAACTGGATGCACGGCCGATAAGCTCGGCGGCAATGCAAGCCTATAAGCCACCTCCCCCACTCGATCAAGAATTTCGAATGGACCAATGAACCTAGGGCTAAGCTTGCCCTTCTTTCCAAATCTCATCACGCCTTTCATAGGCGACACCCGGAGTAATACCCGCTCACCAACCATAAAGGCTATATCTCGTGCCTTACGATCGGCATAGCTCTTTTGCCTGGACTGAGCTGTTCGAAGCCTTTCCTAAATGATTTTGACCTTGGTCAAGGCCTCCTGAACCAGATCCGTACCCAACAACCGAGCCTCCCCTGGCTCGAACCACTCAACCGGAGTTCGACACCGCCTACCATATAGAGCTTCATAAGGAGCCATCTGAATGCTCGACTGGTAGCTTTTATTGTAGGCGAACTCTGCTAATGGCAAAAGTTGATCCCACGAACCTCCAAAGTCAATGACATAAGCTCGGAGCATATCCTCCGATATTTGAATAGTCCGCTCGGACTGTCCGTCCGTTTGTGGATGAAATGCTGTGCTTAATTCAACCTGGGTGCCCAACTCTCGCCGGACTGCCTTCCAGAAACATGAGGTAAACTGCGTACCTCGATCTGAAATAATAGATACCGGCACACCATGAAGGCGAACAATTTCCCGGATATAGATCTCAGCTAACCTTTCGGTGAATAGGAGACTGTCACCGGAATGAAGTGTGCCGATTTGGTCAGCCTGTCAACAATGACCCAAATTGCATCGAACTTCTTCCGGGTCTGTGGAAGTCCAACAACGAAATCCATAGTGATCCGTTCCCACTTCCACTCGGGGAGTTCAATTTTCTGGAACAGTCCACCAAGTCGCTGATGCTCGCACTTAACCTGCTGACAATTCAAACACCGAGCCACGTATGCAACTATATCCTTCTTCATTCTTCGCCACCAATCATGTTGTCGCAAATCCTGATACATCTTTGCGGCTCCCGGATGAATAGAGTACCTGGAGCTATGGGCCTCTTTCAGAATCATTTCCCGAAGTCCCTCTACATTGGGCACACAAACTCGACCCTGCAGTCTCAAAATTCCATCATCACCTAAGGTGACCTGCTTGGCACCTCCTCGCTGTACCGTATCTCTAAGGACACACGGATGGGGATCATCAAACTGTCTATCACGGATACGCTCTAACAACGAGGAACGAGCGACCGTGTAAGCTAATACCCTATTAGGCTCAGAAATATCCAATCTCACAAATCGATTGGCCAAAGTCTGAGCGCCCAAAGCAAGGGGTCTTTCACCGACCGGAATATAAGCAAGACTGCCCATACTAGCCGATTTCCTACTCGAGGCATCGACCACCACGTTGGCCTTTCCCGGGTGATATAAGATGGTGACATCGTTGTCCTTTAACAATTCGAGCCATCTCCTCTGCCTTAAATTTAGTTCCTTTTGCTTGAACAGATACTAGAGACTCTTATGATCCGTGAACACCTCACACGGCACGCCATATAAGTAGTGTCTCCAAATCTTCAAGGCGTGGATTATGGCTGCCAATTCCAAATCATGCACCGGATAGTTTTTCTCATGAACCTTCAACTGCCTCGAAGCATAGGCAATGACCTTGCCCTCTTGCATCAACACTGCACCAAGCCCAATACGAGAGGCATCACAATAAACTGTGTAATGCCCTGAGCCTGTGGGTAAGACTAACACTGGTGCCGTGGTCAGAGCTGTCTTGAGCTTCTGAAAACTCGCCTCACACTTATCCGACCACCTGAACTGGGCACCTTTCTGGGTCAACTTGGTCATCGGGGCTGCAATCGATGAAAACCCCTCCACGAACCGATGATAGTAGCCTGCCAGTCCCAAGAAACTCTGAATCTCTGTGACTGATGCCGGTCTAGGCCAGTTCTTGACTGCCTCAATCTTTTTCGGATCAACCCGAATACTCTCTGCCGATACAATATGACCCAAGAATATAACCGAACTCAGCCAGAATTCACACTTTGAAAATTTAGCATACAACTGACTATCTCTCAAAGACTGAAGAACCACTCTGAGATGCTGCGTGTACTCCTCCTGGCTGCGAGAATATACTAGGATGTCGTCAATGAAAACTATCACGAACGAATCCAGGTAAGGTCTGAACACTCGGTTCATCAAGTCCATAAAAGCTGCTGGGGCATTTGTCAACCCAAAGGACATGACCAAGAATTCATAATGCCCGTACCGAGTGAGGAAAGCTGTCTTAGGGACATCGGATGCCCTAATCTTCAACTGATGGTAACCAGACCTTAAATCAATTTTTGAAAATACCCTGGCACCTTGGAACTGATCAAACAAATCATCGATCCTCGGCAATGGGTACTTATTTTTGATTGTAACCTTGTTTAATTGCCGGTAATCGATGCACATGCTCATTGACCCGTCCTTCTTTTTAACGAATAACACGGGCGCACCCCAAGGTGAAACGCTAGGCCTAATGAAACCCTTCTCCAAGTCTTGCAACTGCTCTTTCAATTCCTGTAACTCTGGCGGAGCCATGCGGTATGGCGGGATAGAAATGGGTTGAGTGCCCGGAGCCAAATCAATACAGAAGTCAATATCCCTGTCGGGAGGCATTCCCAGCAGGTCGGAGGGGAAGACCTCGGGAAACTCACGGACCACGGGCACAGACTCAATAGAG